>LZPO01018500.1:0-12512 GCA_001675575.1 Neotoma lepida | reverse complement strand
CTTTCTTTCTCCTCTCTCTCTTTTAAAATTAGTATGATGATAATGATGATGATGATGATTGCTCTATGTGACCAAGGCCTTAAAGACAGGTTACTGATTTACATTCTTAAAACTACATATGAGAATATTCACTTTTACTTAATGAAGACTTTTAAATCTCATCTCTTTTGTTTTTCTGTGTCTTATATCTACTTTTCTATATAAAAAGAGAGTTTCACATGTACACTCTTACACATAACTTGATTGTTACAAATGTTGGGCTTTGATCTGGTGCCTGGCTAGAGTTAGAACATGTGAATTTACTTTTCTTATTGAAATTTCCTGACAGTAGGGCTCTCTCATCAACATATTTTTTAAGATATTGGTAGCAGGTAGAGATCACAAACCTGCTCTACTTGTCTCTTTTAAATATATGATTTCTTTTACCCTGTCATAGACTATTCTTATCAGTATGGAGAGATTGAGAAGCCACTTAATGATGGATTTGAACTCTGCATCACACCTTTGCTNAGTGTTCTGTTTGCCCAAAACACCAACTAGTGAGGAGCTTCACATACAGTATAATTTTAAAAAATGATAAATCAAGTACAAGTAGTACAAAAACCTCTTTATGNATGTGGATCTAGCAATACGGCTTTATAAATTTTATTTTTGTGTGACTATGAAGCTGTAGGAGGAAGGACAACAGCCTCAGGTCAGAGATTATCAAAAAGTAACTCAGTTCCACAAACATCCAAGTAGCAACATTCTGGGGTCTTTTTCAGCCTCATAGGGCAGAAAGGAAGCATATCTATTTTGTAGCACAAATTGTCATTAAGCTGTTTCTGTTACCTCTTCTAAAAGCTCCTATTTTACGGTAAGAGAGGAGACATTACCTGCATCTTCAAAGACTTGCCCTGTGCAGAAAATTAGTTGTGGAGTTATTTGTATGTTATTGAAACATGAATCTTGTAATCCTTTATTACTTTTGACCATAATGAAGAATGTTTACTGTTGGTTCCTCTTACATTTACTTTTCATCCAAAGAACATTTCATGGTATGAATTCATTTTTCAGTGTGTTTCAACACAAACTCATCTTCCAGGGTAACTGCCTCATACTCTTACCAGGGGGAAATCTCACCATGAAAAGACTAAGATCACCAAAATGTCCTCAGAACTCTCTCCTTCTATCTCACTCCTATGTGGCAGCCATAATCAAGCCCCCTGACTTGCTATGTTACCAGCTAACTGTTTCTTCTAAGCCTCTCTATAAATGTTGCCAAATCAATCCTAAAGTCTCACTTTGTTTATGTCACTGGCTGCATGAAAACTTCAGTAGCTGAGCATGATGGTACTCACCTAGAATCCCAGAACTTAGGAAACAAATGCAGGAAGACCATGCATTACAGATGAACCCAGGTTATTGAGTAAGATCACTTCTTATTACCTATAGCAAAAGCGCCAACATTTTTGGCAGTGCTTCTCTAGCAGCAAACCAATTTTGAGTACAAATCACCATATCATATGTTTATGTATATGACACATATGCAACATTGTCAATACAAGCAATTATCTGTAAAATCCATTTCTTTTTCTATATAAAGAATAAATATCTTCCTGTTCCAATGGATTTTCATACCCATTCTTTGGTCAATGATCTTTGGGACATCCCAGGCCCTATGTAGACTTATTTTCAGTTACTACCCTTCTCAGAGCCTTGGTTCCATTTAACTTGGTCTCTTTGCTTTCTTCCCATCTCTGTGCTTTTCCTTTTACTGTTCATGTCTTTTTCTCTCAGCTAACCAATATTCTAACCATCTTTCAATACCCAGTTGGATTTCTTCCTGCTTTGTGCTCTCTGCTTCTTCTGAAATTCAGAGCTATTACTTCTTGGGTTCATCAAGTTGGAAATTAATCATGACTAATTCATTTTCTATTTGAGGTTTTCATATATGGTCCCTGGTAAATCAAAGAGCTCCATTCATATTTATTAAGTTGTAGATCAGTATAACTAATAAAAATTTTTTTAAGCTGCAAAGAGTTACAGATTAGATCTATAGAAATACCTTTGGGGTGAGGATATTTTAAAGTGTTAGATCTTTTATCAGTATATTTAAATAAAGGACAGCAGACCCTGGAGATCAGGAGAGTCAGAGGCAAATGGAGTAGGTAGAAACAGACTAGAATATCTGGTTTTCAGTAGAGTTATATTTGTCTTAATTAGGGTTTTTATTGCTATGAAGAGACACAATGACCATGGCAATTCTTATAAAAGAAAACATTTAAATGGGGCTGGCTTACAGTTCAGAGGTTTAGTCTGTTATTTACATGGTGGGAAGCACGGTGGCATGCCAGCAGATATGATGCTGGAGTAGGAGCTGAGAGTTTCACAGCTGGATCTGCAGAGAGCAGGAAGAGAGTGAAACACTGGGCCTGGATCAAGCATCTGAGACCTCAAAGCCCACCCCTAGTGACACACTTCCTCCAATAAAGCCACACCTACTCCAACAAGGCCACACCTCTTAATAGTGCCACTCCCTATGAGCCTATGGAGGCCATTTTCATTCAAACCACCACAGTATTATAATAGATGACTCTACAAATACTGACTCCTACCTATCATGCTTCTGAGAAGGATTTGTCCTCTCAGAGAAAGTGCTGTTTATGCCAAATATTTGTCCTTTTTGACTGTGGTCTCTTGGAAGCCTGGTGTTTTCTGTAGAGGAAATGAAAGAGTGGATCTGGGGAAGGGAGAGGTGGGGGTAACTAGGAGGAGTGGAGGGAGTTGAAACTGTGGTTGGGATGTACTGTATGAGAGAAGAATCTATTTTCAACAAAAAATAAACTAAAAAAAAGTGTGAGGATACACTTTTGCATTCTCAAGATGAAAGAAAATTTAGAGCAAATATAGGGGTATTTACATGAAATTTCAGTGCTCCAAATTTGAAGAGCCTTATATGGCCAAGATAGTGGGTGATTTAACCTTATGAAATGTTTACTTTCCCATATGTATAAGGGCTGACAGGGTAAGGAAGAAATTTTATATAGCTTGTCAAAACTATTTACAGGAGCTTGCAAAAATTTACTTAATACCTTGGGGGGTTGTTGTCTGAGAATGGCTCTTCAAGTTTATCTGCTGCCTTTCTAGGGTCAAGTTTCTAGGAGGGTGTTCCATCTGTGAATACTCCACTCTTGAAATGAAACCAAATTCATACAGAATTATGTGCTTAGTGTGGGAAGGAATGTGATGCTTCCATTCTTAGCACTTTTCCCAGGACCCCTGTCATTAAATCTTAAAAATCAATTCTCTAAAACTTGTTATCTCCATGTAGATACCAACATATCAAGAACATTATGGTCTTTCCTAACTTATTTAGTTCTACTTCCCACATTGGATATTTATTAAAAACATTATCAGTGTTAAAGCACAAACATACATTTAACACTCCTACTCTGTAAAAAAGAAAACTAAAATTCTTTGATAGTAGAAATGAAGTACAAATAAATAATATTCATTTGGACTAACTGTGTGAAGTAAAAAGATTAACTAGCAAAATGAAAGCCACTCAAATACTAGACAGACTTATGCAATAACAAAAAAGGGATTGGAGACTGAAGAAGTTATGTGCTTTACATTCATGAAAGTTATATTCTAGAGAACAAAGAGTGAAGTAAGAAATCCCTACATTATTACCACTATTATTGTAACCACTATTGTAGGTACATTGAGTTTACCCTAAAGAAAGCTATTTTTTAAAAAATGTCCTGATCAATGAGTGAGTGAGTAAGTGAATGTGAGAGAGAGACAGAGACAGAGACAGAGACAGAGAGTTGTTTCAAGAAAAGAATGGAGGGATAAAAAAGAAGTTAATAGGGTTAGGGGAAAAGTGAAGNGCACAGTAGGGGAAGGATTTATAGTAGCATCCTTGTGACTTTAGACATGGCTAATGTTGAGAACGGAATGTGGGAAGAAGTCACCAAGATTTATTGTGCACTATGTCCTGGGCTAGTATGCCGATTAATCTTCATTGTCAACTTGACTAGATTGAAAATCACTTAGAAGGCACATCTCTGCACTTCTATGAAGGCATTTCCAAAGGGACTAACTGAGGAGAATACACAGCCCAACATTGGTGTCCTCATCCACAGCCTGGAAACCCGTTACAAAGGAGAAAGCATGATGAGCACCAACATTCTTTTCTCTGTTTCCTTTCTGTGTCCAAACACAGCCAGCATCCTTACACTCCCATCACCATATTCTCTACAGAATAATGGACTATGTCCCCTGAAACCATGAGCCAAAAAGGAACCTTTCCTCTCTTACGTTGTTCCTTTTCAAGTAGGTAGTCACAGCATAAAAATAATTAACTAATAGAGAAAATTGGTACCCAAAACTGGAGTTGTTACTGTGAGAAACTTGCACATGTGGCTCTTAGCCCTTCTGAAATGACTTGCAGGAGAAATGCTGAAGACTGGATCTGTGGGCTATAGATGTTCTAGAACCTTGTAATAGGAACTGCATTTACCAAGATTTATGCTGAAAGGGAGAGTAAAAAGTGGAGCAGAAAGATATGAAAAGTGTACAGTTTGGCAAGGAAAGGAGTATGAGCCCAGTTAAAATTAAAGATAGGATGGGTTTGGGCAAAGTGCCTATAATTGTTAGAGATTAAAGCACTATTAAAAAGAAGACTCACTTTGCACTGCGAAAACAAGACAGCTGCCGCCTGGAGGGCAAGATATCACATCACCTTTTAAGGGATCCAGGGCATAACACTGCAAATGCCTTTGAAAGGGAGAGTGTCCAAAAGGATAGAACTTTCAGTGTACCCTTCTGGAAAGTAACTTCCTATGGGAGGGTTTCTCAAGGTTCAGTTATTAATATAAACAGAGGCCATAGAAANTGGTCTAAGGAGGCCAGACTATGTATCAAACTGGAAGCAGAATTTGGTTTTATCCATGTGATGCTGGCATGGAGGATGAAAGTTACAGGGTCTGGGAAGGAGGGAATACCCACACTTAATATGGTACAGATGATAACGTTACAAGCCCCAGGTATCTGTGTTTGCTCTGTTGGGTTTCAGGTCATATGTTGGTCTGGCTTTTCCTTGCTGTGTTCCTGTTCCTTTACTTTAGAATGGAAACATGTGCTCTATGCCATTTTATATTGAAAGTACATAAACTTGCCTTTTGATTTTACAGTGTATCATAGTTAAAAGATTACCTTGAATTTTAGAGGAGACTTTGAACTTAGCTTTCTAAATGACATTGAAACATTTGAGACTTAGGGAACTCTAGAAAATGAACTAAATGCACTTTACATTTTGATATAGCTATGAGTTTCTGAGGACCAGAGTAGACTATTATAGTTTTAAAGTGATGTATTTATATGTGTGGTTGACAAGAGATGGACTTGTGATGGTTAATCTTCATTGCCAACATCAGTGAACATAGAATCGCCACCCAGGAGATACACCTGTGAGCATATTTATAAAGGTGCTTTCAGAGAGCTTTCAGGGAGGAGTGAAAACCATACCATTCTCTGGGATGAGGGCCCTGAATGAATGAGAGGAAAATAAGAAATGCTGATAAGCATCAGCATTCATTGCTTTCTGTTTCTTGATGGCATACACAATGTAACTCATGCTCCGGCTGACACACCTTCCCTGCCATGATGGTTGGTATTCCCTTAAACCATGAATGAAAACAAACCCTCCCTCCCTGAAATTGCTTCTGTTTACGAGCATGTTCAGAGTAATGAAAGCTGAATATTCTGCTAAGATATTTTCAGACAATATCTCATGATATTGTCATAAATGCTATCTCATTCAGTTCTAAAAAGCAAATGTTATTGACTTTCTCCTTTAGAAATAATAAACTGAGAAGGAGAAAAATTAAGCTACTTGCCTGTAGTACTAGGTTAGTAACTGGCAGAGCCAGGACTGAAGCCCAAGACTATCTGGTAGCAAGCTATCTTCTCAATTGCTTCTTGTCCTTGTCCTATGATAGGGCATACTCAAGGCCTGGCCAGTCCTGATCAGCCTCTGGCTCCTATTTCTCTTCAGGTGAAGTTTTTACACAATCTAGCAAGGCTGCTGCATATGTTCCCACTATCCAGAGGCCTGTGTTAGCACCTTCAAACACTAGCTGAAACCAGCTAGTTCCCAAGAGAGTTTCTACTAGTTTGAGTACAGGTTTGGTCATGGGGAGTGGGAATACAAAGAGGGACATTTTCTAGACTTCTGAGGATATGCAGTTGGTCCCTAAGATGATGAAAAGTTGAGTAGCACCAGATCCGTAGCAATGGGAATAACAAAATCTTGAACTATTGGGTCCAAAAGTTGCTACTGACTTTGAACATGTAGGAGGCAGAAAATAATGACTCAGGATGCACTTGCACTGTAGGGAACTGAAAGGTGAACAAGCCTAACATCCAGTTAAAGTCATCAACAAAATGAATGCCCCACACCAAAAAACATCATAGGCTTTTCAAAAATCAAGATACTATTGCAGTCAAGATTGTTGTGAAAATAACAAATTTGTTATCAAAGATAAATCCTGTTGGAATACAACTCACAATGTCATATTAAGGGTTTTAATTTCTTCTAAGTAAAAGTAATTTTTAAAAAAATATTGAGTGTTTCTTCTTCTCTGCAGAGGGAATTATATCTGAGTTTGAATCATAACTGAGTTTAGGAGTTGATTTGGGGGACAGAGAGGGAATAAAGGTTTGGGCTGCTGGAGACCAATTGTGTACCTGTGACTGTAAATGCTGTTAGACACAGCTGGCCAATTATTGAGGAGGTGAGCTTTGGAGCAAAGAAAGAATTAGGTTTGCTGGGTACTTAACACTAGGTCAAAAAACTGTGCTAATTTCTTTCCAGACATTATCTCATTTGATTTTCACAACAATCCTATAGTACTTGAGACTACACTATCTGACAGCATCCTCCCTAAATCACAGATAAGCAAATCAAGATTAAAGAAGGCATCAGTGATAAAGAAGGCGATTGAACAATGTCACAGGACTGGTCAGGGTTAGAGGCTGGAAATGAATTCATACTTTTAATCACACTGCACTAAGATCACCAGGACTCAGACCTCCTTACATGGAGAACAGATGTAATAAAACAAATTACTTAGTACAAATGCGGACAACATGGGCAGGCCACAGAGGTGGAGTGTCAATAATAACATAAAAGAAATTGAGTAGCTTTCTTTTTTAAAAGATATGTTTTTTTTTCTGTTTGTTAGTGTGTGTGTGTATGTGTGTGTGTGTGTGTGTGTTTGTATGTGCACATGGGCATGCATACACATGCATTTGTGCCTTTTAACTTTTGTCCACATGCATGTGGAAACCACAGGGAAACTATTTAGGTGATGTCCACTAATTTTTAAACATTTACTTTCCTGTGCCTATGTGTGCGTGTGTATGTATGTTTGTGCATAGGCATGCATTTATTACACTGTATGTGTGGAGATCAGAGAACAACTTTTGGGAATCAATTCTCTTCTTCTACCATGTGCATCCTCAGAATCAAAATCAATCATCAGTCTTGGTAGCAAGTATCTATACCCCACTGAGTGATCTCGCTGAACCCTGTTTTTGTTGTTATTATTTTGAGACAGGTCTTCCACTGGCCTGGAACTTACCAAGTAGCCTGGGCTAGCTGGCCAGAAGCCTCAGGGCTCTGCCTGCCCCTACCTTTTCAGCTCCATTATTGCAATTGATTCCAAGCTCTTTTTTCACATGTATTCTGGGGATCTAACTCATTTCCTCATTCAATGCAAATAGTTTAGCAACTGAGTTATTTCCTCAGCTTCAAGCTGCATATCTTTCACATGTACTAAGATGCCAGTATTAGGTTACTAGGTATCAATTGCAGGGAGAGGTGCCACCCTCATGTGTCCCTATTGTAACTGCTTCTAATTCCTTTGAGTTTCCAGAGCAACTTTCCAATTAAGTAGGGTTCCTCATCAGACTGGCTGACTGAATAAATAAATGCATGAATGAATGACAATGGCTTAGGGAGAAAGAAAATCCAAAGTGACTTGAGATATGATATAAATATGACATAGAAATGCTGAAGGTCCATTTAAAATGATAAAAGACAGGTAGCAACCTGGTATTTAAAAAAAAATCTATAGAANGAAGAACATTTTCTTAGATGATTAACTCCACTACTGACTATGCAGCACTGCTTTAAACTTTAAAAAGAAGTGAACACCTTCCAGGAACTTCCTACACCTCCTTCCTCTAGTGCCCTGCTTGGAGCAGCTGTCAGGAAGCCACACTCATGTCCTAGGTCTTTCACTCTCTTTCCACAAAAAGGAAAAATCAGATGTGCTATGAATGAGATATGGAAAGTGTTTGGGGCTGAGTAGGAAGAAGGCTGGAACTGGTTGAGCACACAATCAAAGAACCCAGAGATGAGGTGCCAGGCAGGCCAGGCCTCTGAGGCATCAACAGGTGCACTGTGGCTGCTGAGACTAGCACAGAGTGGGTGCAGACAGAGCAAAACTGCAGCCGGCCATACAGAAGGTGGCAATGCAACGTGGCTGGGCAGATTCTACAAGAGGAGGGAAAAGTGCTCTGTCCCTGACACTGGGATGTTACACCCATAGGGACGTAGGAAGGGCTGTACATGACCCAAGCCTCGGACAATAAGGTTAGCAAGTGACAAAAGTCCTCATGTGCACTGCAGACACACATTCACACCAGACAAACTTCCAAGGAGTCCCACTGAGCTTCATGTGAGCAGAACACTATAGAACAAAGATGTTCAGTTACAAAATGAAGGTTTGATTATTCTGTCCACTTAAGCTTGGTAATCTGAGCCTCATGAGGTAAAGCAATGCACATTCACTGCCACATCCAGATACAGAATTTGAACCCAGAGCATTCCATGCAATGTCCTGGTCTGAGCCTTCATTCTATAGGTGTCCTGTCTGTATGCTCAGTTGTCTGGGGATGACCTATTTGAAGACAGTCCTATGGGAAAATGGTGACAAATTCCTTTAATATATACTCAGGAAGTTCCAGGAAAAACTGGAATCTGGGCTCTCACAGCACTGAAAAACAGGGAACACAGGCCAAGAGAAGAGCTGCTCTTTGGCCCTGCATTCAGCACAAGTTGAAGGTAAATTGTCCACATTTTGTATAAACACACATATCCTAAATGTCCAAGCACAAATCACCACAATATTATTAGCTATAGATTCCAGCCCCTTGGCACTCCTGGGCTTGATTCACTGCCATGTTGCTTCAATCTATTTCTGTATGCTTTGGGATCAATAGCAGGAAACATCAAATTGTTCGGAGCAAATAATTCATCCTTAAGTTCTTCAATGGACAGCTGACATTAAGGGTGCTTTAAAGAACAGTGATGTCAGGTAATTTTCTCAAGGCTCAGGAGGCAGACGGTTCACATCCCTGTGTCCTAACATACATTTGGCAACTGTGTTCATTTAGTCATTTGTGTGCCTTGAACCTGGAGCACATTCAGTCAATGGGCTAAATCTAATCTTAGCCAGACTATTTTATTATGCCAGCATTAAATAATAGAATCAGAGTGAGTTTGTTTTGTGTGTGCCTTATAGCCCAAGGGGAATGTCAAATAAATAACTTTTGCCAGAGGCTTACAGTCTATTTATTTGTAGCATTAAAACATTTACTTTATCCCCCTGAAGTTCTGAATAAGAAAAATAGCTGTGTTTATTATAAACAATAGCAACTTCTTCTCTTATCTAGAAATGCATGCTGTGCTCAGAATGAAGTTCAAAAATTAGACCACCTGACCCAGGAAGGCAAAGCTGCCTGGGTTTGCAGCTAAATCACAATCCATTCTGAAAATTTACACACATTGTCATTTTCAAAACAATCCTTTGCTCTGGCATTTGAATAAATAAAAGGTCTTTCTGAGGACAGTGTCAAGTTGTCCCATTGTCCCATGATGGCCTCCATCTTGACCTGCTAAATCATTGCCTTCCATCAGCAGGCTATGGGCACTGCAATTTTTTGTTTTTGTTTTTGTTTTTGTTTTTGTTTGTTTGTTTTGTTTTGTTTTGTTTTTTCGAGACAGGGTTTCTCTGTGTAGCTTTGGCGGCGCCTTTCCTGGAACTCACCCAGTAGCCCAGGCTGGCCTTGAACTCACAGAGATCTGCCTGCCTCTCCCTCCCGAGTGCTGGGATTAAAGGCGTGTGCCACCACTGCCCAGCAGGCACTGCAGTTTTTAAAATAATATGTGAGTCAGAAGGCAGCAAGTTTTCAGAGGCTTTTGGACATGTTGTTCTCTCCCAGCCATAACTGTGGCATTTCCACAGGGTAGGCCTGTTTTATCTGATACCATCATGGAAAGATACTAGCACTCAAAGACCTAACTGAAAAGTACATGGAATAGTTTCTCTGGAAATAGTCAGATGCCAAAAATGACAACACAAAACTGTATGTGAAACCCCCACTGAAATGGCTGCTGGTCCCTCTTTTACAGAAACCTCTCCGATTTCAGAGCCAACTGTTAAGGCACTGGTGACTTGGAAACAGAATGGAGTTCTAGAAAAGAGACTTTAGACAAACGCTTGTAGGACCAGGAAAGGCAGCCTGGAAACAGTAGTTTGCTTTTTAATTACTGAGGGTGCATATGCTTTTCTCCTTTTCATGTCTTTTTCATAAAGCATTTTTCATGCGTTCAGGCTTTCCTGTTAGCCTACACACCTAGGTTGCCAAACTAAAAAAGGAATCTCTGCCCACATGTACTCTATTTAGTTGAAAGACTAGTTTCGGCTACTCCAGTCAGCAACCTGCTGCAGAAGGGTAACAAAAGGTTCCCTGCAGAGTCAGTTTCTAAGCCTCACTGGGCTCTGTGACCAGATAAGCTGTCCAGTACATTTGGGTCTCCTGGCTGCCAGCAAGGCTGTCAGTGAGCACATCAGGAATCCAGCATTTACATCCCTTGTCCTGTGTGATTCCAGGGTTCTAAGAAATGGAGACGCAGTTATAACCAATGAATACAGGGTGGAATCAGTTACATTTAACTGAACTGTGGCTCACACTAAGCATTCAGACCCAGATTTTTTTCAAAAGCACAAATATTTAAATGACTGAATGTGCTTTCATATATTTTATTTCCCTGCACACCTATGTACAATGGATAATTTTTGAATCTCAGAACCCTTGGAGAGGGTTGGCTACATTCAAATTCATTATGATGATTTTGAATTGCATTTTGGTAAATCTAAGACAGCAGGATATATGCTGGAGGAGACTCTCAAAGAGGCAACCTAATTTTTAGTGTTTTCTTTTTAAAATCCCAGTTCAATCTCCATCTTATTACTTATTATATGAAGTTTAACTATTCTTGTTTTCAAAACTGCTTCTTCACTGTAGTTTGGAAGGCCTTCTGGCAAGCACAAACAACACTTACACCCCACAGGTTCAAGGTTCTCAGACTGCAGTAGATAAGCCGACACAGCTGACTGAGAGGGGAAGGCTGTGAGCAGCTGTGTCTGGCATAGCTAGCCTTTGCTTCCTTACTTCATGAGACTGCAAAGGAGACAAGCATTCTGGTGGCCACTCCAAGCACATTCAATGGACCATATGAAACAGGCAAGCAGACACTGTCATTTTCATTCTAGGTTCCAATTTATTTTCAGCAGAACAATGTGTGTTTATGCATCTGGAGTAGGAAAATTAATCCCAAATGATTGCAAACTGAAACTCAATCACAAATATACACTCACCCCCACACACTTAGATTTCATCCCATTGAGAACTAGTTTATAATCAGTTCCATTTATACAAATTAACATGTTAAAGTAAACAAGCAAAACCTTGCTGAGAATAGTTTAGAATTTAAGCTATTCAAGAAAACTTTCTGCCATCTTTCTTACACTCTGAAATGTAAACTTAGAAGATATTATTTGTTGTTCAAACCAGTATATATGGGATTAACATAAATACACATGCATTTAATTTAGTGTGTCATTTTAAAAAAAGAACAGAAACATTATTCATTAAAAATACAGAAAAATAATCAAATCTCTACAATAAGAGATAATTTTTGTTAATTTTTTGGTATTTTTCTTCAGCTATTGTTTTTCTAATTTTCCTTGAGTTTTTCAAATTAGATTTATTACACATGTACATTTTTATTTTTTATATCACAGCTTACATAGTTATCTGCTTCTTTTTGGCTCCTCTAAACTTCCATTTCTGTTTTCTGCAAAATATTCCATTTTAAGGATGAAGGAAAATAGAACCCTTCAACTGTTACAGTATTTACTTGTTTGTAATTCTAAATTTTATTTTAATACAATTTTATTGGCACACAGTCAATGTTAAGTCATGTTTCATAAAGCCATTCACATGTAATTATAGCATTTACTATGACCCTATTCCTCCCTCTCTCTTCTCCTCTGCCCACCCCATCCCTATATGTATTTGTTTCAGTAGTCTCACTTCCATTTCCATTCCATCCATCCATCCATCCATACACACACACACACACACACACACATATATATATATATATATAT
>LZPO01018499.1:2898-13805 GCA_001675575.1 Neotoma lepida | reverse complement strand
TCTCTCTCTGTCTCTCTCTGTCTCTCTCTGTCTCTCTGTCTCTCTGTCTCTCTCTCTCTCTCTCTCTCTCTCTCACACACACACACACACACAAGCAAATACTTATTAAAAATAAAAATAAATCCCAAGAAAAAGATTTTTGGGCTTGGTTTGCTTCTCTCTAGGGCTTGTACAGTCAAGTGCGAGTTGTTCACCTTGGACTTAAGGACTAGGCATCTCTGGGACATAGCACATATTTGGGCAGGGAAGCAGGGAGGTGGCTCTTAGGACACTGGACTCTGATCCAGACAAACTCTGCTGGGAAATACGCCTTTTTGTCAGCTCACCTCCTCTAGGGCCCCGTACTCTGGTGATTCCTTTCCCTTTCTCATCTTTGACCACCAGGGTTCGCCTAGGCAACCAGAAGATGGGCTCCTCTGTCTTGAATTAGAAAGTTGGGCTGCTTGGGTCTCATTGGCAGTTGAACTCCACTTTCAACATGGGTCAATCTAGGTCCCAGGCAGGCAGAACCCAAACAGAAGGGAATGATTCACCATTTCAATGTCCAGTCAGTCAGATTGCCTTTATACTCTGTCTTTCATCTTCCTTGGGGGGGAAAAAAAAACTCTATCTTGGATCCCAACTCCAGTGACTCCAAGAAATCCTGTTGCCCTTGTCTGTTATCCTACAGTCCTCTAGAACCATGATGCTGTTTTGCCACTTGCATCATTTCATAGATCTGAACTTTAGTGCTCATATTTGGCTCCCTTAACTTATTGCCAGATTTCCCTGATATTGACTCTGCTTGCTGCCAACTTAGCTCCTGATGCTGGCTCTGGCTTCTCTGCCAGCACACCTGTTGCTTGCTGCCTACTGTCCCCTGATGCAGATTCGCCATCTGCCCAGACCTTCTCTGAATTATTTCCTACTGCTGGGAATGTGTCCCCTTCCTTAGTATCTGTAACTGTCAGAGCATAGTTTGATATGGACAAATAAATAAAACTTCCAAGAACCAGGATATCAGCTTTGTCTATGCCATATAATGTTTATGATGCATGCTACCACAAAGCAAATACATACATATCTGTATTGGTGTGTGTGTGTGTGTGTGTGTGCATGATGTCTCTGTTTGCACTTGTGCATGCATGGGCATGTGGTCAATGTGTGTCATTCTTCTAGTTCTCTCCACCTTTTTATTAAGATTATTATTAAATGAGACANGGTCTTAGTACNCAGGATTGGCTAGCCTGAAACTTTCTATATAAATGAGGCTGCTTTGGAACTCACAGATCCAATGGCCTCTGCTTCTTGAATGCTGGGATTAAAGACATGAGCCACCATGCCCAACCCGGTTTTATTTTGTTTTTAATTGTGTGTATGTGTGTGTGTGTGTGTGTGTGTGTGTGTGTATGTTTATGTGCCTGTAAGTGTGGGTGCCTATGGATGCCAGAAGAAAGTGTTAGATTACCTGAGACTGAAGTTACAGGCAGTTAAGGGGTGCCCAGTATGGGTCCCAGGAACTGAACCCAGGTTCTGTGTAAAGCTGTGTATGTTCTTAATGATTAAATGATCTTTCTGACCCCTCCATCTTGTCTTCTGAGACAGAATCTTTCACTGAACCTGAAGTTCAGTTTAGCTAGACTGGCTAGCCAGGAAGCCCCAGAGATTTGCCTGTATTCTCCAGCACTGGAGTTACAGAAGCACACATCATATCCAGATTTTATGTGGGTGCTGGGACGCCAAATTAACAAGGAGTTCTGTCTGATTGCTAAGCGGCACTTTTTACCCTGTGAGCCATGTCCCCAGCACCAAAACTGAGATTATCTGCAGAAACATTTCAGATGACAAGCTACTTACACTGTATGCTTGTTCAAGAATAAACAAATGGAGTAGCATCAATATCCAAAAGAAGCAAAGCAAGTTTGGATTAGAAGGTCTGGGAAGGTGGAGGCAGTGTTATTAAATATACATGATTTGAATAGTTCTGAGGATGTTTGTTGATGGGCCTCAGCACAGCCAGATGGTGGCTGCCTTTTAACATGCCTAGGGATATTTATGAAGTGACAGGAATTCCTGAAAGGGAGATATGTAGCTCCTGCTGGGGCAAGAGGAGAAACAACGGAATGCTCTCACTGGTCAGATGTCAGCAGGTTGCTGAAGCCCAGTTCGAAAGGGAGAGAGAGCTCTTGGTGTTGACAGAGAGAAATGAGAAAGAGGCTTAAAGAACAGGGAGGAGTTGAGCTGGGGTTAAGGGCCTGAGAAAACAGCAATTTGAAAAGGATTAGGAGGAAGGATAGGAAAGACAAAACAGAAAAGAAACAAGATTAGCTAGTGACAGTTGAGGGCGGGAGGCTGGAGTGTTAGAAGCACAGAGGCAATAGACGGAGCGGATTACATTGGAGTTCAGTTTAGGGAGACTGAATAAAATACTGAGATGCAGAGTTCAGTAAAACACTTCATAGCCTGAGCCAGGAGGCCTCCAGCTTAGAGCAAGATGCTGACCATGGAATATATGTGCTCCCAAAGTCCAAAAAGTGGAAGAATCAGTCAGGAAGAGTGATCATGGTCCACTGGTCTGGGTACAGAGGGGTCTAGGTGATGCCTAGCAGAGATGTCAGGAAAGTCAGAGGAGTAGGTCTTAGGGATACAGGTCGATGAGACAAGAAGTATGCATGACACTTAAGTACAGACAGATTAAAACCCATGCAAGAAGAAATACACAATGAAAGCTATGTTCTGAACCAGCTCTTAACATCTATAGATTTTTGCAGCTTCCATGCAATAGGACACCTACAAGGAGTGTCATCACAGTGGTGCAGAGGAGTTAAGAGTTTGTTGTGGGATGTCTTTCTGTATGCTGTGAATATGTGTTGCTCTGATTGGTTGATAAATAAAGCTGTTTGGCCAATGGTGAGGCAGAATAACGTTAGGCGGTACATTCCAACTGGAGTGAGAGGAAGGAGAAAGGCAGAGCTGAGGAGACGCTGCCAGCCACTGCCAGGAGAAGCAAGATGTAAAGTACCAGTAAGCCACAAGCCACGTGGCAAAGTATAGAGTTATAGAAATGGGTTAAGATGTAAGAGCTAGCTAGCAAGAAGCCTGAGCCATTAGGCCATATAGTTTGAAAATAATATAAGCCTCTGTGTGTTTATTTAGGTCTGAGCAGCTATGGCCCGGGCAGGACCAGAGAAAACTTACAGCTACAAGAGTTCCTGCNTGATGGCTTTGGTTTGAGTCCCAGACTATCCATTGATGATCTATATAACCTTGGATACATTATTTAATCCCCATCCCCAAAACTGTAGACTAATGATAGCAGCAGAACTGACCTTACTGAATGTCTCAGANGATCCAATGAGAAAACGTTGCTAACAATTTCAAACATGTCTAGTAACATAGTCTGCTCACTAAGAGTGAGTGAACCCAGTGTGTCCCCTCCATTATTCTATGGACGCATCAGTAGACAATTTTTAGGACATCATCAAAAACTAAAAACTAGAGGGAAATCTAATGAGAAGAAGAGGCTTCTGTCTTCCCTCTTTCCACTCTTGGGAAGTAGGATGTTTGTAGCAGCCAGTTTTGTGGCAGAATGTAAGGGAAATGTTTCCTTTTTAGCTTGGATTTGCTTGGCTTTAGTGGGGCAGGGGAGGGGTCCCTCAATAATGAAGTCAGCCAAGGTCTCAATGCTTTCAACACACTGAATACAGTGCAGTAAGGAAAAGTTTGAAATAGACAGCACATTTAACCCTGCAGCCAGCAAGTACATTCCACCTGACAGGAAGCTAGAGGGTTCACATGTTGAGCTCTGCAGAGGTAATTTCACATCAACAAAAAGTAAGATAATAGATGGTGTGGAAAGGATTTCAAGGCTGTAATACATCTGAGCTGGGAAGGAGAGTGACTAATGAAAGGGAGGCCATTTGAAATAGTCAGCCTTGGGTATATTTTAGAATTGTAGATCTATTTATAAGATCTGCACTTACCGTTTAGCTTGTCCTCTTCATGATTCTAAAGACTTTTATGGAGGATGAGGCTGAAGAATTGCTATGTATCAACAATGCAGCATTTTGAATACTTGCCTGAAATGGCGAGACCCACTACTGCCAGGAAAGGAAATTACTTCCTGGCCTTCTGGAGAAGGATGTTAGGTTTTATAAGTCTGGAATATGCTCTCCTCCCCACTTTTTGTCTAATATAATCAGAAAGCATTTCTACTTGGGTCAAAACGTCTGTTTTTGACTATCTCAAGAATTTAGTTTTCAATTATTTATTTATTTTACTTTTTACCCATTTGTTCATTTTTGAGTGTGGATATGTGTGTTCTTGTATGCCTGAGAGTGCACATGCCTGCCTGCATGCCTGTGTATATGTGAGTGTGAAGTCCAGATGTCAGTGCTTGGTGTCACCCTCTACTATAATTTCAAATTAAGTTTTATAACATTTATTTATCCATTTATGTGTGACAGGTACATCAGAGGGCAACTTTTAAGAGTCAGTTTTCTCCTTCTACCATGTGAGTCCTAGAGAATCTATCTCAGATTTTGAGGCTACGTAGAAGGCTGGGCCATATTGTTAGCCTCCTACTTATTTTTTGAGACAGGTTTCTCCCTAAACTTAGAGGTCATCAATTTGGTGACCCTATCTAGGCTGTGAACTTAAGAATCCTCGTGTCTCTCCCTTTGCACTGCTGGATTACAGACACACCACTGTGCCCTGCTTTCACACGGGTACTGGTGAACGGAATCATGCTCACCTCTCAGGCTTTCACACCGGTACTGGTGAACGGAATCATGCTCACCTGTCAGCCACTTTGTGGACTCATCCCTCTCCTCAGCCCCAAGAACCTCATTTTGAGTTACATACTTGAATTATTGAAAAAAAAAGTGTCCATAGAGCAAGCAAAATCTTTGAATCTTCNAAGTCAGTGGGTTGTAAGGAGGAACTCAAGAGAATTTCTCAAAGTATTTGTTACACAGGCTTGTGCTGTGCAGTGAGACTGCTCTGATGTTGTTAACCCAAAGTCAGCTCCTTACAGAGGCCATGTATGTGCATTCAGCTGCAGCTTCTGGGGAGACCANCTGTGGACTCATTCTCATCACAAGAAGTGTGTGGTGTCCTCACACTCCTCATTGGCATCTTTACTGAGTGATGGAGCAGAGTCGATATTGACTCCCATCTGGCATTCTTGGCCATTTTCGATTTCTGTGCAAAAAGAGGCTGCAGAGTCTTCCCACATCTTCCCATGAACAGACTGAGTCGGACCTAAACCCCAGGCTTATTTGTCACGATTTCGAGGCAAAACTCTCCAATGCCACGCGACTTGTTTTGCTGTATCCTTTTGTGAGATTTATTCTCAAGTTTCCTAAGTACTCTTAAGATAGTTGTACTTTTCATATTTGGAACAGGATGATCTCTGTTAATGTAACTGTAGATTTCAGGGGTATGCATTCTGATCATTATATAATTCCTAAATGGCTGTTAGGAACTTCTAGATGTTTGCAACAGAGGCAGTAGATACTCGAGTATCTGTGCTGTTACACTCTGTAACCAAAGCCAGAGCATGAGGCTTTCACTCTAGCTGCCCTCTCACTTCCTGCTGAGAAGCCTATTCAAATGACCCTGTCCCCCCCCCCAAAAAAAAAAACAGGAAAAACTTCATCTGTTCTGAAAATCATGGATCCATGATATTTCCTGTCAGGTGTTTGAACCATGATGTAGTTGAAATGCAATAGAATGGATTCACAGTGGGTTGATGATACACAGCTCCCCTCTATGATATGGTTACAAAGAATTCTGAGAAAGAGTGAAGAGCTGATGAAACCAAATGACTCCTACTCAGTGGCATGACCCATGGGAGAGATGAAAACACTTTCCTAAAGTTCTTTTTCTTTTAAGCCTGATGCCCTTGGCTGTGGCTAGACTGAGGGGTTAGAAGGCTTGTGCGGGGCCTCCCTAAACTGGAGTACAGTAAGGAATGGGTTCTTGCTGAACATCAGTGACCTCCCCCCGCCCCAAAGAAGCCACAGAAAAGGGGCTTGAACAGTGCCTCAGGATGCATAGTGAGGAGAAGGGGAAGAGCAGCAAGAAGGGTCTGTGAACCACAGCAGCTCTGCTGTCCATCTGCTTAGAGATGGGCATGTGCTCTGTCTCACCGTTCCTCTGGAAATCAGATCCTAATGGGTACTGCTTCCATCTGCCTTGTAGCCCGAGGTCTGGAAAATGATTACTAGCCATGGAGATAAATGGGGATTGGAAAAGCATCTGTGCTTCTTTTCCTAGGCAAANACAGCAGAAGCAGCACCAACATTTCACTCAAGGATACATAATAATAAGGGGCTGTGGGACATTTTCCATAAAGAATATGAAAAACATAGTACTTAAGAGTAGATGGAAAAAAATTTAAATAGTCTTAAATGAAGCAAAAATAGATGCATGCCATCAACTTTGTACACCTCATAAAATTCTAAAGAGCATGGACTATATAGAAAAAAATATGAAAGATGGGATAAGTGACAGGAGCTAGGGTAGGAGCCGCCTTATGCACACAATCAACAAGATGCAGAACTGCACCAGAAGCCTCAAGAAAAACAAGGTGGATGAGGGCAGCAATCTGGGGTGACCTTAGACCCTTAGAGGAGGGAAAACAGTGCAGTTGGGGAAGGGAAGCTGTTCTAACAAGTGGTTGTTTTCTCATCTTGCAAAAGGAAACAAAAGGAAAACATCAAACAAGGCCAAAATCACAGTGACATTTTGAGACTTCAGAAGGGAACGTGTAGAAATTAAAGACCTCCCCACATGGCTGACAAGGTGAACTAGAACAGCTAGACACATTACTGGGAAATTTAACCACTTCCGTGGTCATCTTTCAGACACTTAGAGAAGAATCAAAGTTAAGCAGGTCTATGAGTTTTCTGCAAACAGTAGCGATGAATGTGATGATGATGGATGGTAAATTAAGAAAAATGACAAGTACATCCTGAGCATATTAGGTGCAGCAGATACTGTTCAATATGCTTTCTTCATAGTAGGTAATTAAAACCTCATAATGCATTTGTGATGGAGATATTATGGTCTCATTTTACAGAATAATGTTTCCAATAAACCTAATGAAAAGAGAAAAATAAAAAGAAGTTTAAAATGATACAGGAANACAGAAAGGACTCAGAAAAGGCCCAAAATGTAACATAACATTATAATTAAGANTAACCATCAAAATGACATGACAAATGGGACACATTTGAATTTCCTTATTTATAAATAGATCAACTTCAAATGAGAATAGAACAATATCAGAATTCTATATCATCTACAGGAGTGCTGTCTTTGTACCCCAAGCAACTCAGAAAATTTAAAGGTAGTAGGAAAGGCGATAACCTTAAAAGTAAATGAAAACAAACAATAATACTACCACTAAGTAGATCTTAATGAAAAATAGNGTTAAATGGAGTGAACAGTGATCTCATATTGAAAAATAACAGCAGTGACTTAAAGCTGGCNAGCACTGTGGTGTTTTAGAAATAGCTCTCTCTGTCTGAAATATTAATAGCAAAAGGCAAATAATTGTGTAAAGAATTAAAATGGTTTCAAAACAGATCATCTCCCAGATCTGATTAATATTTTGTTTCTGGAAGCATAGATAATATTCTTTTCATAGAGGCAACTGATATCTTTTAAATTTCAAAGTGTATTAGATAAAGAAAATCTTAAATAAAATGCAAAGTAGAAAAAAAGAGAAAAATGTGTGTATGGTTTATTGTCTCACCACAATGCTAGAAGTNAATTATAAACATGTAGAAGAACTNGCTCCACTCATGTGAGAATTCAAAGCCACTGTAATTTTTCTGGATAACTGCTGGGTTGAAGTGGGAATCAAAGTTGCAGATTTGATGCTTNGGCCATAGGGGTAGTGAGAAGGAGACACATAGCAAAACATGGGATCCAGTCAGAATTGCAATTATAGGCACCTACTAATTTCAATTCATTCATTATTAAGTAAGAAGGAATGAAAATATTTTACCTAAACATTTAATTCACAAAACTTGAAAAAATACTAAAAAAACAGAGAAAGAAATTAATAAAGTAAAAGCTGTAGCTGGCAAATACAGAACAGAATTTGAAGAATAGGAACATAAAGGCAAGACTGGTTCTTAAAAATTAAGTGTTTACAAAAAGAAACCTCTCTAGATTTTCAAATCAGAAATGTAGTACAACAAATTCAGTACATAATTCTAGAACNAGGGGAGATCTTATCAAAGGCACATGTAGTAGTTTCTTTTCTATCGTTGTGACAAAACACAAGGTCCAAGACATCTTATGAAAGGGAATTGTTTAATTGGGCTTGTGGTTCTGGAGGGTTAGAGTCCATGATGGAGCAGCAAAGACACAGTGCCAGGAACAGCTGAGAGCTCACATCTTCATCCTCAAGTGAAGGCACAGAGCAACCTGGGGATGCTTTGAAACCTCAGGGCTCACCTCCAGAGACACACCTCCTNCAAAGGCCACAACTCCTAATTCTTCCCAAACAATTCCAGCACCTGGGGACCAAGTATTCAAACACTTGAGCCTATTAGAGGCATTCTCAATCAAACCACCACAACATTGGAAAATTTCATCCAACAAATCCAAGCTATGATTTAGGACCTAGATGTGAGAGTCTGGTAAAGGGGTAACTGTAGAACAAAATATCATTTAATAAATTGTTTTAATGAATGGAAAATTAGTTCATTAAAATTTTGGAAGTGGTCAATAGTATTCCCAGAAATAAATGAAGTCTGAATGTTTTTATGATTCAAATCCTGAAACACTTTATGATATAATTTAACTTATTGATTCAATTTACATAGCCACCCTAATAAAATATAAAAGCAAAACTTCTTATCAAAATTGTAGAAGATTCTAAACATAACACATATCAATAAATTGAGTTTATTCTTTACATTGAACTTCACTAAGTCATATTAAATTAAGCTTCTGAAATAGAAGGTTGCCTCAATAGTAGGAAATTCGTTAGCAATGAAATTGAGAAGTGAAATGGGGAAGACTGCTGTGGCATATAAATGATAAAAACACATTTGAAATTGCCCAGATTCTATTTACTTTATAATAATATCTCAGAAAATTAATCTAGATCAGTACTCTGATATGTTATGAAGTATTTATCATACTTAATGAATATGTTTCTGAGCCATTCCTAAGGGACAAGAAACACAAAGATGTCCTTTGAAACCGTCTATAATTTCATATTGAACAGTAACTCTAGGCAATGTTACATGCCCAGAAAAAGAATTCAGATATACAGGCAACACAAANGAGTAGTTTACATATGACATGAGATCTTGGCCTAGGGGAATTCATTAAAAGCAACAGAACATGTGAGCATGCTATTTTCTTCCTCCTCCTCCTCTTCCTCCTTCTTCTCTTCTTCTTCTTCTTCTTCTTCTTCTTCTTCTTCTTCTTCTTCTTCTTCCTCTTCCTCTTCCTCTTCCTCCTTCTCCTCCTCCTCCTCCCTCTCCTTTTTCTCCTTTATCTTATTCTATCCTTCAGGAAGACCTAGAGTTCAGGATATTGCTCAGACTGGCCTTGAATCCATGATAAACTTCCCCATGCTGGAAGTACAGGTATAGCCACCATGCCTGAAATTAAAAAAAAAAATTCCCTGAATTTGAGACATTGAAATTCAATAAAAGCCAAATATATAATTAACACATAAAAAGTAATAATGAAGTAATAATGTTTTAATACATTATCAATAATCTGAATTGTAGTATAAATGAAGCATTAGTCATTTTAGAAACAAAATCTAGGTAATTGCTAGAACAATCTTAAAAAGAAAGGAATGCATTCAAATCATTTCAAAATTTGAGTGCTGATGGGAAGTAAAATTTACTTTAAANGAATCTTAAAGGATATTTATTTTATTAGATATTGTTATATGTTATATCTGGAGCTATATAATCTGACATAAAAATAAATCAATAGAAGTCTAGAGATTTTTTAAAAAAAAATACATACATACACATATATATTTGACCATGTATGTACTTAAACAGTTGATAAATAGTGAAAGGGCTCAAGAGATTATGGAAAGCAGACAATTTATTTCATAGATGTTATTAGAACATAAAAATAAAACAGATAATGCTATAAAAAGACTCCAGATGTCTTATGTATTTAAATGTGAAAACATAAAGGTAATAAAAACAACGCAGAAGAAAGGTTTTCTAATTGTGGAAAAGTACAACACCATAGAATCATGAGGTAGACAGTGACTATAATTGATTACATTAAAGATTTTTATTCAATATTGAGCACCATTGAGACCCATATCNAGAATATACATGAGTCTCCTACAAATAAACAAGAAGTGGATATGAACCCCAGGAGAAAAATGGTCCAAAGATATATGTAAAGGAAATTCATAAAAGAGGAAACTCANAGGACTAATAAACTTTCAAAGAGATGCTCAAAATCATTAGTAATTAGATAAATGCAAATTAAAGTAACAATGATGCATCCCTAAAGACCTGTCAGATGGATAAAACAGTAGCTAATAAATGCTGCTGGAAGGAGAGATTATGGATATACTCTGGCTTGGCTGGTTAGATTATAGAAGAATGTAACAATTCTGAAGCACTCTGCTAATACCTAACAAAAATGAAAGTATCTATTATTACTGAGGTTCCACTCTATACAAAATGGTAGTTGAAAATGAATGGGGCTATTTCTTAAATCACTGTAGTGGTGGAGAGGGGCTGGAAGCAACCCAGTTAACATTTGCTGGGGGAAGGGTTACATGAATGTTATGGCTGCATGCTACAGACAGGCATATCACTCAAGACGAATGTGTAGACACATATTCTCATTAATCCTGGTAGATATGAAAAATCTTATGTGGAGTGATAAAAAAGCAAGACAGAATGAAGGTGTTG
>LZPO01018498.1:3249-17652 GCA_001675575.1 Neotoma lepida | reverse complement strand
ACAGGCAGCCGTGCTACCAAGGCATTGTCCCATACTTTAACCTATTCTTTTATAGAATTCATGGCTATTTGCCCTGGAAAGTGTTGACTCTGAGCTGAGTTTACCAGCAGATGGCATTCCAGGTCAGCTCTGGAAACCGAGACCTTAACGTTCCCCATTAGGTGGTAATGGGCCTAGTCCAGAGCCTGTGCCTACTTGGCCAGTGGGTGAATTCCAGTGGGAGTCAAGGTGGAGGAAGGGGAAGGAGAGATATTCTATGCTGGAGAATCAAGTGGGAAGGAGGGTCAGTCACTCCTCCATCCCCTCCCCCTACCACAGCCCTCAGGTAGATGAGGCTAGGGAGCTGGCTAACTGGATTGCTTTTATAGAAAGGTGTGTTGTTTGCCACAACCTTTCCATGGTTTGGAACTAGAGAGTCACCAATAATCCACAGATAATACAAATAGAATAATGATAGATAACGCTTTAGAATCCTCTCAGTTCTTGCCTTCTAATCCCTATGTATCGCTATTGAATCAATCCCAATTCAATCTCGAGGGACACTAGATCCCAAGAATTCCTCCTCTTGCCTTCTTCCTCTGGGGAGGGCATTACAAATGTTTTCTCATAGGAAAGTCTCGGACGCTGTGACCTCAGAGCTCGATCTTTACTCAGTAGTTGCATCTTTATGAAGTTTCCTTAATTATTTTAGCTCTGGTTTCCTCTACTATAAGTTGGGGTACCATGTTCCACCTCATTTGGGAGCTTGACACATGTGTTTGAAGTGCCAACATTATACCTGGCCTATGTTGTCCTCTCGTAAAGGGTTCCTTCTCCTATAGAAAGCTGAATGGCTAGGATTTCATTGTTGCCAGAGTAATCCTGAGGCATCTTGCTCCAGAAGAAAGCAAGGAAGCTTAGTATGAGGTTATCAAAGAATTTGCTGGTAATGAATTTTTTTCTAATTTGTCCAAATGGCATATTCAATGAACTGCCCTGTCCATTGTTCATTAGTTCTTCCATCTCCCAGCTTCTGATTGCTTTCCTCAGACTTGGGCTTTTCCAGAGTTAAAGCCGCTAAGCCATCCATTAGTCCTATATAGGGATGGCTAAAAGAACTGGTGAGAATTGGCCCACTACACATATGCTNTATGCCAGTAACACTATTGATGTCAAATAAAAGGACACCAGTGTTAGCCTAGTCTAGGGATGCTATCAGACAGGATGCACTTCCCAAGTGTAAGTTCTCAGGATTTACAAGTCCTGATAGGGGACATTGAGGTACCTCTCTGGCCTTCTACCACATCATACCAGAGCCCAGTGAGGTCGCCACAAGGTTGTAACAGCATCCATTTCTGAGTCAACCCTAGACTGTAAAATAATCAGCAAGCCCTGTACATGCATTGATGATTCATTTTCTAGCCACGAAGCTTGGGAGAGACTGAGTGCCTCCCATTTGTCCACAGCCTTACCAGCCTCCAGTATTGGTCTTAAAGACTCTTCTACAGCAGAGAGTCAAACCCAACATTCTTCATGTGGGCTCTTGTGTCTGCCAATCCCTTTGAAAAGCTCATGCCATCAGTATCGAAGGGCATCGTATTTCTCAGGTTTTTTTGCCAACTGGTTTTCAGGTAGCTTGGTTTAATTGAAAGCCAGTTGAAGAGTGGACTGCAGAATGACTCAGAATAGTCCTCTTCACTAGGCTTCAAATGAGGCTCCCAGCACTGACTGCTTCTGTTTGTTTATTTGTGCAATTTCCACTCTTGCTGATCGGCTCCTTCTCAGTGTTCCCAGCTTTCACAGAGTACAGTTCTTTAAACTGTGGTAATAAACCAACATGGAGTTGTGTAACAGAACAGGAAGGCAGGTCTCAAAACATTTGGCAGCAGTGAATACGTTCTGAATACGGGACAGACAAGATTTAATTAAAAATCAAACATGTAATAAATCTGAAGTGTTTCTGGAAGCATTTGCGTCATGCAAGTTGCATCATGCAGCGTCACTACAATCTTGGTGCAGAGTACAACAGGTGCAGTTCTCGTGGCATGTATCGCCGTGTCCAATGCTCAGGACCTCTGCCTGAAACACCTCAGCTCAGACTATAGACTCTTGTATGTTAAGAATTGCAGCATTTTGACTGTACATACAAAGATTTCTGCTCTTATGGTTTAACTATAGAAATCGAAGACTTTTAGTATTTTCCTACTTACATTTCCCAGCATGTAAGTAGCAAATTAGCAAGCATATCTTTGGATTTTTACCATTTTAGAGTATTTTATTTTAACAATTGATTTTTGAATTAATGACAAGTTTCAAAAGCAGTTGCCTGATGGATTTCTGTCATGAGATTAGAACAGAATTTCCCACAATTTCTGAAATGGCCCTAAACATATTTCTGCCACTTTGTGCTGTATATTTGTGTGGAACAGTGTGGTTCTACACAATTTATTGTATGGTCTCAGTACTANGATTAAAATTGCAAAATGTGGAGCAACTTTGAAAACTGTTGAAGATGCTCCATGTTCTGCAGGAACAGATATTCAATCAGTATTGAATTCTTTATAAAAATAGCACAGCCATCTCATTAATGTGCAGGTTTGCTTTAATCTTTCATTAAACTATACCAAAGAGGGGGGGAGTTGTTTTCTTTCTTCTTTTTTTTTCCTTCAAGTGTTTCTTTGTGTAGCCCTTGCTAAAAAGGATTTCTTTCAAATTAATATTCATAAGTTATTAGTAAATATTTGATTTGTGTAACTATTTTATATCTATTTACTTAAGTACGTGTGTGTGTGTTGTGGTGTGTGTGTGTGTGTGTGTGTGTGTATGAGAGAGTGGGGGGGAGAGAGGGAGGGAGAAGACACATGCAGAGGTCAGAGGACAACCCACAGGAGTTGGTTCTCTCTTTGTACCCTCTGGGTTCTTGGGATCAAACTCAGGTCATCAGGCTTGGTAGTGAATTTTTATCCACTAGACCCTCTTTCCAGCCCTGTTATTGAGTGGTCCACACCATGTCTGTCACATTTGCTAAATGGATTTGCTAATGCTATATCCTTCCAATGTCACCCTAATCCAAGGGAGGAATNTGCCGCTCAGATCTCACCAGTCTCCATCTTAGCTCTGCCCTTGTCTCTGTACTCAAGTCCCTACAGCGGAACTGGTTCTGTATTAAATGACTTAGACGGTGTCTGTTTTTCTTATTAGATTCTCTGATGCTTATCCCTGCCACTGTTGTTTACGCTTTATGTTGGACCTAAGACTCTCATCCACACACTGGGAAGCCTTTAGCTCTTGGGTTTCTTTTACTTCCACCTCTGAACTTTTGACCCCATGAAGGATACAGAATATTTATCATTGCTCAGCGACATGCTTTATGTAAACATCAGTCAACATTGTTAAGACTACCCTCGTACTAGTTGGTTAAATTAACTTCTTTTACAGTAACAAAGCCAAACCAAATCTGGTTTTCAGTTCATTACCCCATTTCTCTGCCCTCTTCGGTTCATGCTGTAAAGTTTATATTATCCTTCCAGTCTGATGTTGGATATAAGACTTGAAGTAAGAGAAATAAACACAAATATCAAAACAAGCCAGTGATGCAGAACATCAGGGACCACACAGATCCACTCAAGAGATGCGTAATGGAGACAACAACTCCATCAGATTTTTAACAATGAAGAGATGGTGAGCAGGCCATCAGCAGTGCTTAGTGATAAGAATGAGTGTCCCACCCACTCTGGTGTTAGCAGTGGTGGCATGCATGTCAGTGTCAACTGAGCTCTGATAATTTTAACACATATATCATCTGAGCCTGATTTCCGGTCTCTGATTCCCAAAGGCATTTTTTTCCCTGACATGTTTTGTTTTGTTTTTTCAATCAACAGTTTGTTTTTTCTAATGTTTATAACTAAATGATGGCTGCAGAATATTCATAAATAAGTACAGTGTTCTGGCCCACAAAACTGTCCATTCTGTGCTCAGGCACACTTTAATTTGATATGCTGTTAGAACGGGTCTGCACTGTTTGAGTTCTCATGTGATACTTAGCAGAGGGTTTCTCACAATGATGAGGGGATCAATATGCTTAATGTGCTCAAACTCTCTGAATGACAGGTCTTGGCGTTCATCTCAGTGTTGCTCAGTGCCTTGATAAGTAAAGGATGACAGTGACAGGAGCTGAGGTACTCGTGGGGTTTGAGGGACCTCCCTTCCCCCAAGCTTTCCTGGCATCACCACGCTTTGCACTGTGTGACCAGCCTTGGTACTTCTGTCTGTGGCTATTCTGAGGAGAACAGTGAGTCATATGGAAAGAAGTTTGTCACCCCAGTATCTCCCATGCTCACATGCCTCTTCCTGCCTAAGCCATTCCACTTGTGTCTTCTCTCTCCAGTTTCATTTTGTCTGTATAATATGTTTTCCCCCTTAATGTCTCCCCCTAAAGGTCTCTTTCTGGCTTCTTGGCTTTCACTTATGCTCCAGATTAGACACAGAACAAAAAAGTAGGATCTGCATAGGAGAGAGAACACATGGAGTTTGTCTTTCCTGGCCTGAGTTACCTCACTCGGTATATATTATTTTTCAGTTCTATCCACTTACCTGCAGATCGAATGATTTAAATTTTATTTATAGCTGAGTAATTCCATTGTGCATATGCATCACACTTTTCCTATCCATTTATCTGCTGATGGACATCAAGGATAAGTCCTTTCCCCAGATGTCATGAGCTGAACGTGGATGTGCAAGGAAGTGTCTCTCTGGGGGATGATAGAAAGTCCTCTGGGCATGTGCCCTGGAGTGCCATAGATGAGCCATATGGTAACCTTTTTCTAGTGTTTTGATAGATATCCAAATTGATTTCCAAAGTGGCTACACTAGTTATGTCCCAAAACAGAGTGATAGGGTTGAGGATCTCCAGGCCCCAGCCCTTACTGAGAGGCTATTGGCAGTTGATAGTTTCCGGGGGAGGGNGAAATCATTCTCTTCTTTTGAGAGTGTGGCACTGATGGGATTTCCACATTACAGTGGATGGCCCCACACGGAAACCCATATGGGCAGCACCAATTGGACATAGCAGGTTATACCAGATAAAAATGTGATGTTGGGAGGGAGGCATATTGGGGCATAAGAGAGGAAATGGGGTGAGTACTGTCATATTTGTTTGTATGTATGAAATTCTGAAGAGTAAAGAAAAATTAAAAATAAATAAAATTAAAAATAAAGGCGCTTCAGTTGACACTCTTCCTTATGGAGGGAGAAGGAGTGTATTGTGGGCTCTAAAACAGGTAGGATTTGAATTTTCCCCTCCCTTCCTCTCCCCTCCCCTCCCCCTCCCTTCCCGTGCTGCCAAATTCATTACCTGTCAATCTTCTTGGTGCTGTGTGTACTGTTGCAGCATCCAACCTACCTGTGCTTCTCACCAAGAAACATGATGTAAAGGCAAGGGTGATAGCCATGCAAACCTTTGGTCTGATCACAAATTCCAGAAACAGTTGGATTTACAAAAACAGTGGGGTGACCGAGTCACAATACAAACTTGAAATTAGCACCTTGTAAGGTTGTGCAGCGAAAACACTGGAGCTCATTGTTAACTGTCGTTTGTAGATGCCAATGAGCTGGCAATCTGAGAAACTAGAGGATAAACATCATGAAAATATGTCTTTATTTCCTCTTTAGCAGGCAGATTTTATTTGTTGGGGAAGGCAAAGACAGTCAATCATTCCAGAGTTGAGTCTTCCTGGTGCTTCTGCCCCTCCCCCTCCAGGTGGTCAGTCACATGTTTGAGAACTTTGGTGTCTGCCTCTCCCACCATCGTCCATTGCAGCTCTTCCCTCATTCTGTTGATGTTTGGGCTCAGCACTTCTTGAAACGTAAGGTTACATTAATTTAGGTTAATGTCAAATTTGTATTGCTCTTCCAGGGGCATCTGGGCTGGGGGTGTTGACTAAGAGTAAAGAAAACATTAGCGGTACATGTGCTGATCTAATAATAACATGTATATGATGTTACAATATGGAGCACAAGGGCATCTTTGTGAAACAGAACATGAAAATGTCCCTATCCATCCCTCCTATTCCTTGTCACTTGGGGCTTTCCCTCGTAGAGGTCATAAAGAAGAAGGACTATCCGATTCTATTAACTATAAGATCAACTCTCTCTCTTTCTCAACATTTTTCTAAGTGATATGTATTTCTGTATCTTAGATGTTATTGAAAAATTTAACTGACATTTTATAATTATACGTTTATGTGCTGTACTCAATTGTGCAGTAGGCATGTTTTAGGAAGGGTTTTATGTCAGCATCCTGACACAGGAGCTTTTTGCTTCTGCATATCAGTTTTTGAAGTCTGCTCTAAAGCTTCTGTTTGCCTATTTAGCAACCAATGCATCCATCAATCAATCATGAAGCCCCAATAAAAACTGGGAACTGAGGTCGAGCATTTCAAGTTAGAGTTCTCTGTTTCTATTTTCAGTGCCTCAGCATTGAAAAGATGATGCATCCTGGGGACAGTGAAAGCTTCACCTTTGCAGCCCTCCTAAATTCAATATTCTTCTCCTTTGGGAGGTTCTGCTCTTTTCCCTGTAGGAGCAGAAGCCGATAGTGCTGCTCATCTTGCTGGTTCTAGTGAGATGTAGTGTAGGGTTACTTCTCCTGTTCTTCATGCTTTCCCTTCTCTAAAGCCAGACCCAGATTTCTGGGACTCAAGAGTGATCTTGGTCACTGTCATCTAAATTTAAAACTTTCCTCATTTCCCATGAGAGTAGCAACTTAGATCCAGGGCAGATCACTAGGTGAAGGTACCTGAGGATGCTGGGCTTCTTCACACTAGAAACCTCTCCTCACTCCTAGCACTTTCAGACTTGACTTTGTAAGTTTATGGACTTGAGAGCACAAAAACCACTCCAGTCTCTCATTCAGATTTGTAGTATGTCTAATCTGTGATTATAAGTCTAGGTTTTGTCTCATTAGTCTATTTTATATTAACTTTAAATAGCAAATGTCCAGGTACTATGATTATCCATCATGGCCATAGGTCTGGCTTTATATCTACTTCTAACTTTATATCACTGTTTTTGACCCTGAAGAGGTCAGGAAACGAACCTGATGTTTTTGGTACACACTTTGTGTTGGTGGAATTAAGCCCTCATCCTGGTCCTGGGATTTCTGCCAAGCTGCCTCATGGTGGCCAGCTATCTTCTCTTCTCTTGAAATAGGATCTTTACTGTGCCCCATTCCAGCATCTGAAGTCTCAACGCACACATACTGGTATCTGATACGATGNCCAATCCCACAGCAATTTTACTTAATAAATATTTACCAGATTGTGTTATATCTTAGGTGATGTGTTAGGTGCTGGCTGGATAACACTGTGTGGTAAATGCTTCAGCAGAAGCAGGTATAGACTGCTATGGAAACTCAAATGGAGAGGAATAAATTCTTCCCAGGAAGGATCAGGAAAAGTCACTGGGAAGAGCCTACATTTGAGATCAGAAGTTCTCTCAGAGGTCAGGGGGGAGGAATGGGCATTCCATCAAAGAGCAAAGCCAAGGGAGAGCCAAGGAGTGAACACTTGGTGTTTCAGGCAACAAGGATAGGGTTTTCCCCAGTGTGACCTCCAGCCATCACCATGATGATTCCTTGGGGAGACGCCTGGAAATTAAATTTGAATTCCCATATCATGGTGATTTGGAATCTCAGGAGTGGCATCTGTCAAACTTTAATAACAATATGTATGCACCAAGGTAATTTGTTCTTTTGTTTTGTTTTTTGACAAGGTCTCTTTGTGAGCCCTGGCTGTCCTGGAACTTCCTCTGTAGACCAGGCTGGCCTCAAACCCANAAAGATTCATCTGCCTCTACCTCCTGAGTGCTGGAATTAAAGGTGTGTGCCACCACACCCTGCACCTTGGTGGTTTTTAAAGTAATTAAATCAATGCTTATCTCTCTATGTACACTATAATCACCAGGAGGATCAATAAGATATCGATGCCAGATTCATCTCCAGAGGTTCTTAGTTAATGATTATGTGCTGTGGCCTAGATGCCTAGNTTCTNAAAGTCCCTCAGTGTTTCTGATNCAGATAACTGCTACATCCAAGATGGAGGACCCCAGGTCTAGAGTATGGGCTTTAGAAAGCAAAGCAGGTACGTGGAGACCTGCTGCNCGTTATAACAAGGATGTAAGAAGCTCATGAAATTTTTTCAGTATATGTTGGGGAGTTTGCAACNTNCAAGTTGATCTTGCAGATGACAGAGAAAATGAAGTGGCTCCCAGCACCTTAAATTTCTACTTAGTTATCCTAGCCAGTGATGTCAGGAANCCAAATCTGACTTATGTACTCTTCATATTGGAAACAGAAATACTCAAGTACTTTTTCCAGGAAGTGGGCTCCGCTGTGCCCTAGTAATTGCTCTCAATACTGTTTCTTTCTCCAGAGGTACAGTATCTATTTTGTGCCCCACTTTAGAAACTTTATCTGCATCTGGGTAAANTCTGAGCCAGGCCGAGGTTCAAGAAGGCAAGACTTCTGGCAGGATGGTGGTAGAGATTACGCACTTGTGCAGGCGCCAAGCTTAGCGTCATACAATCCAGTGAGTCCAAGAGGTTCAGAAATAAAATGAAAAAAACTTTTTTTTGTGAGGATTACAGTATGTTTGGGGCACTGGGGAGTTCTTGGGGTGGACTATAATGTTTTGGAAAATGATGATGAAGGTGGCAAATGATTAAGTACAGGAAAATGGATAATCCACCCTGGATTGGGGTTTTGGAACTGCAGTGGTCCGACATGATCAGAAGAGTATCAGCTACATCATGGGTACAGGTAAAATGGTGTGAAGTCTCACGTAGGGCATATCTCTAGGCTCTATNTAGCAATTCATCATGTAAACCCCCTAAGTGTCCTTGATTTTATCCCCTTTCTCTTTGTCTTCTCCATCCCTCATCCTCTTCCTTGGCCCTTTGTCTCCTCACTCTCTGTCCTGAGCCCTGAGATGATCAACCAGGCCCAACTGGCCTCAAAAGTTGCTTAAAAAAACAACAAAACATCTCTCTCTCTCTCTCTCTCTCTGTGTGTGTGTGTGTGTGTGTGTGTGTATGTGTGTGTGTGTGTGTCTACCCATGTGTATGTCATGATGTACATGTGTATGTCAGAGAACAACTCTGTGGAGTCAGTCCTCTCTTTCCACCTGTATGAACATTCTAGAGGATGAACTCTGTCCTTCATCCTCTTCCTTAGCCCTTTAGTTGTCATAGCAACGCTTTTTACACACTGAACNTCCCTGCCACTCTCCCTCACTGCCCTTTGCCCAGACACCTAGAGAGGAAAACTTACTGCACAGAAGAAAATGTCACATGGACAATTAGTGGTAGTACTATGACAGGACCATGTACTGTACTTTCTCTCTATGCCTGTGTATACTCTAGTATCCTTTGAAAGCCAAGTGAATCATTTGAGACATACATTATAAGAAAGCTCCACCNATTAGCCTGAGATGCTGACTAAATTAATTGAAAAGGACATTGCCTAAAATTTTTGTAAAAATGGAAGCAGAAATTTACAAAATAGAAAGTTCTGGTTCACATATTTTAGGCTGCATGATGAGTCACTAAAGTTACTATCTGCTGTTGAGATAATGTAGCGTCCCAGAACCATGAATGCTAGGACAAGAAGAAACTCTGGTGGCCTTGTGGTTGAATATGGAAAAAATGTGCTGTGGTTGTCACTTCAGTTCATTGATCTTGCTCAGGCTTCTGTTTTTGGTCTTAAGACCCTGTCTGTTGGTGTCCTCACATGAATGTGTGCAGGATCAGCTCACTGCTCTTCTAGCACAGCAAAGTTGTTTTTTATCTGTGNTATTTTGGAGTCTGGGAGCCTGAGGTAGTGTCCAACTCCGTGTAGACAAAGCAGACATTAAAGGTAGCTGCTGAATTGATTTGATATGACATTTGTCCATCATACAAAATGCTATAAGCACAACCTTGGACAGGTTCTTTCAGTCTCCGAACATATTACAACTCCCTACAACACATTAGACAAGAGCCAGACAATAGCTGATGCTACTTCCCACTCAGAGATTATACATGTTGGCATCTTTTTTAAAAATCCCAAAAATTTGGAAGTTGGAGAGATTTTTGAAGGTCAATGAGCCNAGCCCACAGCTGGTTCAAGAAAGCCAGATTATTCAAAGAAGTAGAAATTTGGCAGCTTCATGGTTTGTGTACTAGTAAAAAGTCAGCCAGAAAGNATAATTCAGATTAAAAGTCATTTGAGGGCCAGAATTATTCTTTTTGGCTAAATCTGTCACATTAGTCAAGAATAATTAAATATATTTGCATTTTCTTCTTGGTTTTATATTTATGTATTTAACACATACAACAAGGCAAATTTTAAGTGTCTAGCTTTAGAAAATTTTACCTGTATGTATTCATCCACAGAACTATCTCACAAATTAAGATATANATCATGACAGTTAGTTGGTGGTCAACTTGATTGGATCCAGGATAAATTAAGAGGCATGCCTCTGGAGGGATCTGTGAGGGTATTTCTTGGAACGATTAACTAAGGTGGAGGACCTTCCCTCAGAGTGGGGAGTATCTTCCCCACAATAAAGAGGTCTGAGAGAAAAATGGGGCTGCTTTGACCTGCTCCTCTTTGCTCCTTGGTGGTGAGAGCATCTAANTTGCTGCTGTTGCTGATGCTGCTACCATCCTTTACTGGCATCTGAATCCAGCTTCTTCTCCCTTACAACATAGACTGAAGACCCAGGCCTCCACACCAGACTGTGAGTGCTGATATATCCAGCCTGTGGACTGAGTTTCTACCAGTTTTCAGGCTCTCTAGCCTGTAGTCAGTCGCTGTTGGACTACCCAGCCCACATCCTGTAGAGCAATCTAATAAATCTTCTCTGTAATATATATTCAGGCTAATGGTTCTATTCCTCTAAAGAACCTTGAGTTCCTCTAGGGGAACCCACAGTCCATTTTAAGACTGGGATTGGTAATGCGNGCCCATAACTGCAGCATTTGAAAGGCTAAGACAGGAAGATTGCCAGTTCCAGGAAATCCTGGGTTACATAGCCANACACTATCACGAAGAATCTCTAAAGACGGCATAGTCTGTTACACAGGGGGAATCTTCACCCATGATCTAATGCTCTATTACTGTTGCTATCTTCTCCAAGAGACATAAATCTAATTTCTACCCCCACAGTTTTGTTGCCTAGCTTTGAACTTTGTATAAATGAACTACATAGTATGTAGTTTTGTTGGAGGTTTACCCATGTTGTTGTATGCATCAATTGTTTTTTTTTTTCACAGCTGCGTGTGAATTGCATGACTACAGGTTAAGAATTCATTAGCACAGGGTATTAGCTATTATGCANAAGAAAGTCAGATGTGTTGCAACTTTGATTTAGAAGCTCCATGAACTCCTTTCTGGATTCATTTTCTTCAACTGTGAATGAACAAGTTGGACTAAGGAATAGCCAGCACTGGTTTTCAGTTCTCGAATCAATGAATGGTGTATGCATTGAAGATTCAACCTACAACTGGAAGACATTCACAAATTACATCTGACAAAGATTTCATACNAAGAAATGTGCAAATAATTCCTATAAGTCAATAAGAAAAAGAGAAGGATTATAGCCTAAGCCAAAATGGGAAGAAGGGTTGTGAGTGCTTGCTGCTGTTGTTACAATGAAGAAGAAATTGCTGACCAGGAAATCTTGGCATCATTGTAATGACCTTGGCACACATGTTTTCAAAGTCTCTGAAATGTTTGGGCATCTTCATGCTGCAGAAAAGTACCCCTTGGATTGCTCATAATGAGGAAGATAGGGCACTGTGTTTGAGTTTGGTGACTATGTGGAAATGGTAGCACAAAGGGACTGGCTAAAATGTAAAGCTCTGTGCCACTGAAAAGCATTATCATTATTCTAGGTCTGTATGAACGCAGTTGACATCAACCACTATTCCACCCAGTTGCAGGTGTAGCTGCAGGCAGGATTATTTTCCTTTGTTCCTTTGCCATGGCTGTGGGAGAGTCTCTGAACGCACACAAATAACAGCTGTGATCTTCATTGAGAGTTTTGAGTGGCCAAGCAAGGTGTACACTGAACGCATAGCAACAGATAGGTTTTCATTTGGGCAGGCACAGTATTATGTCCTCCAAGTTTAAAAGGGAAAGTTTTAACAGGCCTCTTGGAAGTGACCCTTGTCTCCCCCGCCCCGACCTGTTCTCAGTTACTGTCAGAGACTGCGTCATCTCTCTCCCACATGCCCAATGGGAAAACAATTTTGCCATCCAGAGCAAAGGGAGTATTTTGCTGTGTCAGGGATACAAGGGTCTGCATATGGCTCATTGTGCATTTCCCAATTAGCGTCCCCCCCACTCAGTGCTGGAGTTCCCTGCCTTATCATTTCGGCATGAGAAGCCACGGCAAACCAAAGCTTTGCCAGAATGCTTGTGGTCTCTGCCTTGGCCTCTTTCAGGATTTTGCAACACTGGTCTCATCTTAGCAGGGTGAGAAATTGTCCCATCATCGTAATCAACCCAGATTGGTCAACCAAAGAGAATTTGCTTGTTCCTCACATTTGCTGCCCGGATCTTCTTGGCCAAGGAGATCCCCATGACTCTGCCCCAAGACTGACAGTTAACTATTAGGTATTCCCTGTTTATTCCCTGCATCGTTTACTTCATGGTCTTTTCCCATCCATTTCTTTTCTAAAAGATGGAGCTGTTCAATAGTAATATGAGTGCATACAAACAGCACACAGCATCTAATACAGTGCAGCTGCAGATTACATAGAGTTCTGAAGAACAAGTATGGGTTTGAATCTGAGTTTAGCACAATACCTGCAAGATTAAAACCCTAAGATTCTGGATCTATAAAATTGGGACAAAAACATCACCCCAGCTCTCAAGATTCTCCTGTCACATGAGGTAATCCAGCACACCATCCCGGGGGGCGGACAGTCCACAGTAATTGCTTCATAAATACTCTGTGGGATGTTTGTCCCACAGATTGTGCAGCTGGGATCGATCATCCTGTGCAGTGGCCAGCTCAAGTTCACAGCAAGTGTATGATAATCCTAGGACAATAACGAAGTCCCAGAGTTCCTTTCCTTTGGGGTAAAAAAAGGCCACAGGGAACAATGGCTTCTGCAAGCTTGGGGAGGAAACAACACGGTAAAACAAAGCAGGCAAAATGAAACAAAGTGAGATGAATTATTACATGTTGTTGGTTTTTTTCAACTAAGTGGTCTAGTTGACTGGCCCGGAAAGGAGGCTTTCATCCTGGAAATGGTAATCCCAGCTTCCGCTTGCAGCTGTTTTTGTGAAGGGCATCCATTTTGCTTTAAGCAATCCTGGCTTCNGCTTGCAGCCTTTTGTGAAGGGCATCCATTTTGCTTTAAGGAGTTGTGACTGTTAGATTAGAAGAACAAAAGGAAGCTAGCACTATGGGCTCTAGTGTCTCCTAAGAGGAGCACAGAGTCCAACACTTCAGCTTTAATTTACAAGAGGCAGGTTTTTGTGGAGAGAAGAAAAGATCTTGGAGAANAAAGGGAAGGGTCTTCCAGGGGAGTCGTAGATCTTTGACGTAAGAGCTGGCAAATAAGAGAAGGACCAGGTTATGGTATTCCCTCTCTAGGCTACTAGGTGGAGAGCCTCTAATTGGAAGAGGGAGAGAAGTGGTGGGCTGAGTGCCAGGATGAGGAAGACGGACCTACGGGGATCACGTGGAAGGGAGCTATTGAGCATAGGGGTGGGGTNCCTTTTAGAGCAACAGTGCTGCTGAGAGAGGGGTATGTTAGCTGTTCTTCATGATCTTTTCTGTTGTGAATCTCCCATAAACCTCTGCCTGCATGTCAATCTGTACATTNTCAGCAGAAATAATACCCTGGATTTTTCTGAGCTCCGTATGAGCCACCTTGTCAGATCTCTCTTTTCAACGCCCAAGGACACTAACAAACACTATAAAGCATAGACCCAGTCTGGAAGTTCCTTGGAGATGTAAAATGAAGCTCTCAGCACTTGTGTTTTGCATACCAACCAGTCCTACCCCTTACGTTTTAATTTAGAAGTTCATAGAGCAAGCTCATTAAGGGTANGGCCTCTGGAGCTAGATGACTATCTTTTACGTGGTTCTCTCCCCTTAGGGGAAACTTTGAGGAAGTTTCAGAGGCGCTCAGAGCCCTGGGTCCTTCTCTTCCAAATGGTACAATCATAATTCCTGCCACAAGGGTTTGCAGTGCCTCAATGAATTAATACACGGGGAGGACTTTGTTAGAGCGATGTCTGGTACATAGTGGAGTACAGTAACTGCTGGTTAGAGATGTTCCTGCCTGTGCCCAGCCACAAGTGTGTCTTTTAAGAAAATGTGTGTTTTTATTTATGTGTATTTGTGTGTGTGTGTGTGTGTGTGTGTGTGT
>LZPO01018497.1:0-12261 GCA_001675575.1 Neotoma lepida | reverse complement strand
AATCTAGGTGAATATGTCATCTACTATTAATAAAATACTTATCTCTCTCCTTTTTCATTGATTAATTCTAATAAGGGTGATCATTCTGTGAAAGAAAGATCTACTGTGTGGAGACCTGGAGATCCTGAAGATTATTCAGGGGATATATCTTACCTAGAGGAATTGGAGAAATATAGACTTTCAGTTTGGTGAGTNTCTTATTCTGCCTTTTTATTTTTTTATTTAAATTCAATAACTCCAACAAATCTCTCTTTGCCTTATTCTCTTGTTACTTATTTAGTCCACAAAGTTGATTATGTATTCATTGCAGACTATAGCATATCTACCCTGGCCTAGGGATGTTCACAGTCTAATGATAGATATGGATGTGTACATGAGTATGTTATGATTTATGGCTTTAAAAAAATTCACAAAGTGCCACACAGAAGAGATGGAGANGAGATCCCTGAAAAAGTTGGGGTTGAGTACTAAAGAGGACTCTGCAATAGGGANATGGTGATGGTATGGTGGAAACTGAAACTGAAGACTGAATGGGGATGTGGCTGGGTATAGATGCTCAAAGCCTCGGTTCACATCTCATCCAGGAGGGCCATAAGTATTGCTGTTCTTTATGACTCGTCTCACACCTGTGATTGAATTTGTACAAACACGTGTAACACATGAAACATGGTGGGAAGCTCTTAGGAGTGGAAATTCTCAAAGGTAGTGAACACAGAGTTTTCTAGTGATGTGTTCATCTAAGAACCATGGCAAAGTGTGACAGAGGCAGTAAGAAGAAAGAAGAAAGAGACAGGAGAGCCCATCAAGGTCCTGTGTTCCCATCACTGCTTCTCTGCTCACCCCAAGGTCCTTTCCTGGAATGGCTTTTCCATTGGGCAATTTATCTGCCATATGGCTTATTTATTAAAGTTTATACTCACTCTTCCACCTACTCGAGGTCATTACATTAATCAAATCTCATTATCCAATCACTCGTTCTGGAGTTCTTGGCTGGCATTCATTTGACTTTCCAGGCCTGAACACATTTACCCATGCAGGACTATAGTCTCCAGGCTTAAGAGTACATTGTTTTCTGTGTGAAGGCATTAATTTCCATTTGCATGTCTGTGCTACAAAAGCAAGTGCTGGGCTTCACCACTATAGGTTCACACTCTTTTGTTTTTTCCTTCCTGCAACCTTTGTACAAGCCTTAGTCACCATATAACTTACATTTGGCATGCCTGAAAAAAAATCTAGCACTAAGTTCTGCTGACAGGCCAAGAAGCAGCTGGACCCACTCGGGGTGGCTACAGTCATATCTAAAGAATAACTGAACTTGGAGAAACACTTTCTTAAGTGGCTCTGTTTGAATAACACACCCCCANAGTTGTCTTTTCTTACTCTGTTTTTAAAAGAAAACATTTTAAGTGAGTTTCCACTTTTACACACTGGAGCCTTGGATGAGCATGGTCTTGGCCTCAAATTACCTTTGCTCTCATCCCAGTATTAAAAATCAGTGTCTGCTCGATGATGCCAGTTTCTGCGAGCTAAAGAGGCAATGCCTACATTTGCTTCTTATGTAACTTTAATTTCATTTTTGCTCCTTTCTTATCAGAACTACTCTGTTTTCACATGTTTCTGAGCTACATTGTGCTCACTGTAAATTTGGCTGAAAGCAGAAAGCAGTAACCCCGTCACATCCTGAGTTGTTATGCTGCTTTGAAATTTCCTCTGGCCTGTATATTAGTCTATTATTTTTTAATTCAGCCTCACTCAAATGTCCAGAATGAGGGCAGAGCATAGCTAGAGTCTTTGCCAGACTGTAGCATGAATCGCCTGAAATCTAATTCCTGGTAGAGTCCTTGCTCCCATGTGAAACCCTGTAAGTACAATCTTGACTGTCTACTTTTCTATCAGCATTCTAGTCTTCCACACTTTGTCCAAAATAGTGTATTAAGCTCAGCCTTCAGAGCCCCAGTGCCTCCCTAGCCCAGAGATCTCAAGTCTTCCACATTTGTCCTCCATACCGGTTCCTAAAGCTTACCAAGGACATGGTCAGATATGCACCAGCAAGAATCCCACCTCTTGGCACTGATTTTCAGCATTTGGTCCTTTTCCTTTTGTTGTGACAAAATATCAGATAGGAGAGATAGGGAGAAAGGTTTGTTTTGCTTCACGCACCATGATGAGTGAGATATGGGCACATCATTAGAAATACTATCTCATTGTTCAAAGTAAGTCACAGGGCCAGCCAGAGCGGGTGAGGACTATACCTCCTGATTCAAGAGCTAGAAAGGTGCCTTGGCAAGTGAGCAGATTGGTAAGAAAGACACTGTGCAGCTGCCATGGAGACATGATATAATGCATTCCGCTTTATTGATTCCTAGGTGAGAAAGCCCTGTCATCGGAGTCAGTAGTTGTTTCTAGAGTAAAACCTACAAAGAACAAAACAAAAAGATGTTGGCCTTGTAGATTGATCAACTTGGTTACTATATCCAGTTCTGCCACCACTGTGATGCTTAGACAGCGTGTTTAGCCCTTTGCTGGCTGTATTCTCTTTCTCAAGCACATGTGATAACTCCACTCTGTGGGCTTTTAGTTACCACGAGAGTTGAATGATCATCTACATGAAGACGGGAAGACATAGATTCTTAATAAGCGAAACTATTGTCAGGAGCATTTCATAGAAAGGCCACATCTGAAAGTTAAAATAGAGGACTGTTAGGCTAAAAGCTTGGTCCCTAGCTTGTGGGACTCTAGAGGTGGGGTGGTAGAGCCTTAGGCAATAGGCCCAGTGGAAGGGAGTTAGATCTCTAGATGCATGTGCTTGAAGGGGAGGTTGGGACTAATGCTCCTTCGGGTCCCTCTTTGGATTCCAGCTGTCATGAGGTCAGGAGCCTCCACCACATGACCCGTTCTCTGTCATGATACCCTATACTGACACAGTTCCCAAACAAGAGGCCCACACAACCATGAACTGTAAGCTTTGGAGCCATAAGCCCAAACAACCCTTTCCTCTATTAAGATGTTTATCTCAGGTAATTTGTCACAGTGACCAAACGCTGACTCATACAAGGGCGTAGGTTATTCAAGATGACTTGTCATTCTCCACAGCTGTCTTCCGTTTTTGCTTGCCAGACACACTAAGAACTGGATGACATGAGGGCTTTTGTGCTCCATTCCTTCTCTATCTGGAATGTTCACCCATTTCTTCCTGCTATGGTTAGTACATACAACAGGCTCACTGGCAGTTTTATTTTCCAGAAGAGGCTGTCCTGGTGATAATACGTAAAAGTAGAGTCTGCCCTAGTCTGGTTATTTTTTTTTTCTTATCACTCTGTTTCCTTTACAAATTTAACCACAATTTAAAATAATATTTTCTGTTTACTTGTTAATTTTTGCTCTCTCACCTGATAGCAAAGCTGCAGGGAGAAGCCCCTCTGAGCTGCTTACAGCTGGGTCTTCAGGCCCATGACCTACANTACTTGCTCTATAATTTAATCTGATCAGTACATGATTGTTGAACAAACAAATGGAATGATAGATGGGTGAACATTTTTCCCTCAACTTCTCACCCTATTGACTATATGACTATTATGTCAATTAATTTACTTCCAATCATTTTCTTCTCTAGAAATTGCTGCCATTTTTAGAAGGATAACATAGAAGCATTAGCTACTTTGCAGATTTTGTTTTTAACCTGACCTGAGAATATGGGGGCTGCTGACACCTCTATAAACTTCTGTTCTCACTGGTCTGAGATACAATCTGAACAATTTCCTTGATTTTTTTTTTTATTAGAGGTAGTAAATCATGTGCTGGTGCAGCCTTTGCCTAAATCCTCTCCAAATCCTAATAAAATGCATTTAACACGGAACATTCTACTACCTGGCTTCAAAGCTAAAAATGACGTCAAGTGGGTAGCGTGTGTCCCATGCCAGCAATTTTGAATGATGTTTTCTGTGTGTGTGTGTCTTGAGTGCTCTGTCTTACACTCTGACTCATTCCAATAGCTCCATGCCTCCTTTGAAACTACCGATTTTGGAAAATTTGGCAGATTTCTGAAAAACCTCAGTGAACCGTAGCTACCACCTCCTCCTCTTCCTCCTCCTTCTTCTTTCCCTTTCAACATATGGGCACTTTAGCTAGTCAAATGCAAATTTCATTTATAGCTGCCCGTCATTTTCATGCAATTTTTAAGACTATTGGGCTTCTTTTCCTCAGCCAACAAGCTGTTCAATTAATTTGCCTGTGACTGTGGAAAAGAATGTCTTGGCTGTCTGTGCCTCAGAAGGCCCTGAGAGTCCTGGAATCATAAGTACAAATCCTTGGGGACACTCCCAGCAGGATCTGCATCTTACTGTTTTCCAGTGCACAAGGCCTGTGCCAAATTAACATTAATATGTTAACATTGTTTTCCTTCATGTATATACTTGTATGATACCTTGGTCATCTTCTTCTTGAAGATTAGATACTGTGAGATTGCCCCTCCCCAAAACCCCCATGTTTTTATAAATTGCAAGCATTTAATAAATATCTGTGGAATTGACATATGAGGAATACGCTAAAAATACTGGTATTTCCAGAAGAAAGTTCTGTAGAAACTTGAAGGCATTCTGGGCTAGGGTCTCTTCTATAGTTAATGTTTGTCAAAGGGCTGAGAAATGCAGGTATTATTTCTTCGTATTGGCCTTCTTTCTGTCCAGAAATGTCCCCATCTTCTGATAACAGACCTCTCCATCCCCATTCCTGTATAACCAAGGGCTGGCTGACATAGGCAATGTTCATGTGACCATTGTGATTAGATAGGGGATTGACACTTCATCTAAAGAAGGCTCCCACACTCTGACCTGGGGTTTTGTTTTGTTACTTAGAAATTCCTTCTTCTCCAAGTCTTGAGCTGGCAACCCTTTCACTAGCCACACTTTTCTTCCGGTTCAGAGTTACCATTATAAATGACTTGAAACTAAAGTATTTAATCAACTGTTATGCTTAAGTCCAGGTGGTATGCACAATATAAGGATAAAGGACAATGAGAAGGTGAGTGACAGAAAGTAGAGGATAGTTATGGGCTGACATGGATGAAGTGAAATGAATGCACAGAAAGACGGATAGCACCCCTCAGTCTTCTGTGTTGCCTTCCATGGTTGCAGTTACATGCAGGAAGCTATGGTCCAAAAAATACTAAATGCAAGTTTCTATGAATAAATAATGCATATGTTTTTAATTTTAAATGACATAAGCTTGCACCATCTCTGCATGCCCAGCCCAATGAGGTATCACTTGGACTGTTGTTTACATGCTGAAATTGCCACCTATCCTTAGTTACTTTGCCATCTCAGTTACCAGACTAACTGTTACCAGACCACAGGATGTAAGTTGCACAGTAGCCTAGGAGTATGTGCAGTGCCTGTCACTCACATCTATTCATCTCATCATGCATGCATTGTATTATCTGATGTTATCACGAGGATGAGATTACAGTTCAATAAAATATTTGGAGAGCAAGGCTTTCTCCGAACAGCTGTACTACAGTATTTTGCTATAACTGGTCCCCTTTGTTATTAGACAGTTTTTAATACCATACTGTTCTTACTGTGTAAATTTAACTTGACCATGGGTAAGTATGCACAGGAAATCACAATGGACAGATTTTGGTCTCATCCATGGCTTCAGGCATCCACTGGTAGGGACTATCTTAGAACATATCCCCTTCAGCAAAGGAGGAGTCCTGTTTTATTTTTGGTCAAAAAGACATTGTCCACTGGGAAGCTTTAATTTAATTTTTTTCCCTGTGAGAGTAGGGACTTTGGGGAAAATGCTTATAATGTCCATTCAGTTAATTACATAAATAACCACTCATTTGGCCGTTTAAACACAGCCATGGAATCCCATTGCCTGCAAAGTGCATTGGGTTCCTGGCTTCCTAATGAAGCACCTTAATCTTTGTGCAGGGATTTCTCTGAATGAGGAAGCCAGGGTGTGTGTTAAGTACCTCTGGAAGCTGCCCTCACGAGTGCTACAGAGCAGCTGATCCCACACTCATGGCTTAGAAAAGCTAATGTGGTTTTCCAAGGTATCTAACTTCCTCCTAGGAGAAGGTTCCAGTCAGGAGACAACCTTAAAAGATCCCATTACTTTTCAAATGCAACAAGGTGGCTAAGCAACAGGAGACTCACACACCTTCAGAGCAGGAAGGGATCTGGGGGAATGACTTAGTTCAGCCCTGTCAGTTCATACAAGTTGCATAAAGCTGGGACCTGTCAGAGTACAGTGGCTTGCCTGAGGTCATAGAGCTGCTTAATGCTAGAAGTGGGCTGGATCCCACTTCCTTTCCCCATCAATCCATCTCAATTGTTACAGAACAAGCTCTCCTGAGAACAATGCCACTCTTTTTAGAGTTTCCTGTTTTCCCTCCATTGCATATGGCTCTGATATTTATCAAGGCATTGATAAGAAAGTGTCGATTTTTGAGAAAGGCCATCTAATGANTCAATGCAAGTTTCCTTCTGTCATGGAAGTGAGGGGCAGATGCCCAGATGTTTGCAAAAGGCACACGTTGCTGGTCCTTGTACATGAGATATGTGCTCTCTTTAAGAGCTTCCGTGGCTGCCCTGGGTGTGTTGCTAAGGGAAGGTGTGGGTGAACTCTGCAGGAAAGCTATCGTTAATGCATGCGATACACTTTCCTTTTTATAACACACATGTGATTTGACATTGAAATCGAATGCAGATGCTTCTTTGATTGGCGTATTCCCCATTGTGCTTCTGTAAAACACCTTCACATATGGTCTGTCTCCTTCCTGAGAAATGACTTGTTTATGTCATGCAAGCAGAGCAGATTGATTTTACAGTGAGTAAGGAAGTTGATGAATTGTACGTTGGAGAGAAATCCTTGTCTCGGCAATCTAAACACTTGAAAATTAATGTTGCCTTTTGGAAAAGTCTCTCATGGTATGCCCATGATCCTTCCTACTGGTTAAGGAGAGCCACACGTGTAATCCCACCAAACAGAATTGTCCAGGTCTTTATGATCACCTCAAAATACAAGTTTTCTTCTTTTGCTGTTAAACGTATCGTGAGACCTATCAGGTCAGAAACTGGCAGCGTTGTCTCCAAAGAACCAACCCCAGATGGTTCAATATGTGTCCATGCTGTAACCAGAATAATGCAGTCTCGAGTGGGTAGAAAGTAGTCTTGTTTCTTTATTTTTCAATTGCAATTTAAATATGCAATTCTTGTGCTAAGTAGTTTTCTTGAGGACCTCCACCCCCCTTTCTTTCAAAATTTTGCCCTGCAGTTCACTGAAAGGACCAGTGTATCTTCATCTTCACACCTGCGGTTATAGACTAATCACAATGACTCAGGCAGAGTAACACATTGTAAATCTTTTTCATCCATCCCTCCCCCATTTATGCTCATAACTGCCTTGTGATTGGTTTTAACTTGGAATTGAACTCAGGGACCAATACAGGCTAGGAAAATGTTTTAACACTGAATTACATCTCCAGCCCACTTTTTACTTTCTACTTGCAGACCAGGTTTAACAAAATTGCTCAAGTTAGCATAGAACTTGCTATCTCTTACCCCAGATTCCCAAGTAGCTGGGATTGCATATTCTTGAAATGTATCAGAGTATAAAATACATCCCAAGAGATTTGGTAGTGCATCTATCAACACTTACCTGATTTTGGTGTACCACTGTCTGATATTTTTCCCACTGTACTTTGTCACCCCTCTCCCCTCTCAGACACTTACAGGGATTAGGTTCTGTATATTTCTGNAGTATCTTGTATTCATACATCCCAGATAGCATGGGAGGAATGAAGAGGAGAAGCCATGGAGAAGAGATGTATACCTATACCAAATTTAGAATGGTTCAGCAGAACAAAATACCAGTACAGAGCTGGGCTTGGTGGCGTAGACCTGTTGAGGGATCTACTTGGGAGACTGAGGCAGAAAAATCTGAAGCTCAGCTTATAGAACTAAAAACCAGCCTGAATAACTTAGCGAAACCTCATCTCAAAGAAAAAAGGGAAAAATAGAATCCCGGGGAGCAAGCTCAGTGGCGGAGCACTTGGCTTGCATACAAGAGGGTCTAGGTTGAGTCCCCAGCAACACAGTGGAAAAACAAAACAACAAAAACAAAAACAGAACGAAACCAACTATGGAACCATATTCCTGGAAGTAGTTGATCCATGAGCCATGTCCAAGTAGGTATGTATTGATTGATGTTTTCATCTTATAAGAAGTGAGGGAAGAATGACTGTGTATTTATCTAGAGGTATCAATCTTATTGCTAATAGTACAGGCTTTGTGAGCATAGTCTCTTAGCTCAGACTAATTCACTCCATGGATTCAACTAGGTAAAGCAGGAGTATGCAAAACCATGAAGTTTCTCCAAATTGTTTTGCCCCAATTTATCAGTAAAATGAAGGTAGTAGTGCAATCTATTTTTTTTAAGCAAATTCACATATGTACATTCAATAGGGAACAGTGGGGCTGGAGAAACAGCTTAGCAGTACAGAAATTCTTACCATGCATAAGGACCTGGGTTCTATCTTCAGCATCTAAGAGTGTGGATAGTGATAGTACACAGTAAGTGCTCAGTAAACGCTATAAGTGCCAACTATTATCACTAGCCAGAATTCCTTCTGCCTCTCTGTTTTCTACCATCTTCTGTTTTCTTGCCTATATTTAAGGCATTGAAATAGTGATATTTTATTTTTTTTAATAAACAAAATAGTTTGCTAGTAACCCAAAGGTCTTTCATTGGCACATAGGGTATTAATGATGGAAGGTAGAGGGCTAAGCATGTTCTTTTTCTGTTGGTTCATTCAGCAGCATGACAGACACATGGTTTTAAGCTCGTCATTTCTATGGGTGAAGTTACTCCACACAGCTCAGCTGGTCTCTGCCAGGGTCTCTGCAAGGTGTGTTTGAGGTTTTGGCTGTACTTTCATTTGGAGGATTCAGTGAGGAGGAATCCCCCTCACCCTCATTCAGATTGTGAGTGAATTTTATTACCTGCAGCTGTGTGGCAGGGAGCCCCAGCGTTTTGCTAGCTGTGGCTGGGATGCTGCCCACAGCTTCTAGCAGGCCAACTGCTCTTCCATGTGATGTGGGCTTCTGTATAATCAATCTATGTGCTACATGAGGGAATCTTACCTCAGGTGGGACAATTCTCTCAGATGCTAAGTCAGGAGGTGATTTCCCATCTTCTTTCTCAAAACAACCCCCCCCAAACAACAAAAACAGCAACAACAAAACCCATAGACACCAAGAACCAAAATGAGTTATCTCTTTTAAAGGACACAGTGGGTGGAGTAAAAGAGAAGGTAGAAAAGAAATTGATGGTCCCCATGTGCAGTATTAATCACAAAGGAATTAGTGCGAACTATACCCTCATTATTTCTATAAAGTGCCTCCATCTTTTCCATTTTCCACTGACCGGAAGTTCGTAATAGGCCCCGCCCTCATTTCAGGGGAGAGAACCACACAAAGCACGTATTGTGGGAGCCAAGAGTCACCAGGCCTTCTCTTGGCATCTCATGGAACCTGTCTGCTCCACCCTAGGAAGTCAGTGTGGGAAGGCTACTGCTTTTTCAGTTAGAGTGACTGTTTCTCTACAGGTTCAACCACTCCACATGGAAGATTGCAGTCTAGTCTGCCTTTTTGTCCTATATGCACACCTGAGGCTGCAAAACCCTTTTCGGTTGCTGATGATCCAAGAGCATGGTCCATGTACTCCCCTCTTCCTCTTAGAATGCCCTTCAGCTTCACTCTTCTTTCTCGGCTCTTTGATTATATGACCATAGACTCTCTACCCTCTCATCGACCTGCATCTACTCTCTTTTTCAGGTGCATTTGATNCCACTTTTATGAGCATGGCTTCCCTCCTCTTTTGGAGCTAAGTTGCATGCCTATTTTCTGCTATGCCATTGAATTTTAAGAAACTTACTAAAAAGATATTTCCAGACAAGACCTGTTCCTGATGATTATCTTTATATGTGTGTGTGTGTGTGTGTGTGTGTGTGTGTGTGTGTACACAAAGCTATATTGGCTCTGATAAATGGTCTCACTGATAAATAGTCTACTAAAGAGAGGTTGATAAGAGAAATCACAACACTTTTGTCCTTATCTGCTTTCATATAAATAGTATAAGAACATAGAATTTAGTTGCTACTGGCATTCTCTAGGACCCAAAGCTTTGATCTCTCTAATTTCCTTCACATTTAAAAGCATATACACTCTAGGTTGGCCCTTAGCATCCATCTTATTTCCACATCTATTTATTTTTGTTCATTTTCAAGATTTTAAAATTTTATTTATTTATTTATGCACATATGCATGTGTGCACTTACATGGGTAAGAATGGGATAGCATGTGTGTGAAGGTTAGAGAATATCCCATGGGAGTCAGCTCTCCCTTCCCGCCATATGGGTTCATGATTGAACTCGGGTCTTCAGGCTTAGTGAGCCATCCCACAGGCCTCTCCTTCATATTTCTTATCACTGGTGCTGTCTCCAATGAATATGGTGGATAGAAGTCTATCATTCGATATAAGTGGTCAGAGATTTGGTCCTAGCAATTGAGATGTGAGGAAGTTCCAGCTTGTGTTTCTTCCCTGTTATGGAGGAAGAAAGCTCCTTTGCCCCCATCTCTAATTTCTTCTCAATCAAATCAATGTGATAGTTTATGATACTGGAAGCTGCTATGGGTGTCCTGTATTAGGAGAGGAAAAAATAGCAAAGTGGTCAACCCAGCACCCTGTCTTGTATTTCTCAACTCCTTTCACTTGTGTAGAAGTTCCGATACATTAGATAATGAAAAGAATGGTTGTTCAAAATTCTTGGATGAGCATTTAGTTGCTAGTAGCTGAAAGGCATGTTATTGAGGCAATGAGCCTACATAAATGTGTTCCTTGTATAGTGTGTGCTTACATGCAATGCTCACTCTTTCAGTATTTGGCAGGTTTGAGTTGTGTCCCATCTTCTGGATCCATAATATAGTGACGATTGCAATTTTGTCCTGGACTCACTAAAACATAGCGTGTCAATAGTTGTTTTCTAGTCTAATATGTCTTGGGAAATGAGCACAGTGTGTTTCAGGACACTCTTCTCTATAGACACCACACCGATTCAGTNGGGAAGATGGAGAATGAGGTGAGCAGAATTAATTTAGTCAACTGTCTGGAAACCTAACATGGCATCAGTGATAATATTTAAATATCCTGGAAGTTTGGCTTGGGTCCGTCCAAACTCAAGCTGCGTGATTTAAATGATGAAAGGGCAAAGCTGTGCACAAAGCAATGTAGGGATTTATTTGATNCAAAAACTCAAATGACCAGTAAAACAGATAATGTACTGTTGTAATAGTTTGTAAACAGCATCAAGAAAACAATTGTGTGGGTGTATTTGGAGCTTCAAGCATTGTAAATTCTTTCACTCTCATATACTTTATGCCTTCTTTAATAAACTGGAGAGTCTTGGGCCAGCTTCATCGGTGACGGTAGGTGGTCATTCATTTCACAATCCACTAACTTTCATGATTATTCAGTATTTTATGTTACCGAAACAGCTTTGGATTTTGTCTTACTCAAATTCTAATATGGCAATAGCTTATATGATTTCAGAATCATTAATTCAATGGGTGTTTTCAGTACATAGAAGGTACTCCCTCATCTCTCTAAAACAAGCACAAACTTAAAGGTTTTAAGAGCGACAATGACAAATAAGCACATCTACAGTATACGTAGGTGGTACTTTTACCTACTGAGTCCTGGTGAAGAATGCTAAGTGCACAGAAAATCAAGGAAGCTTCACATTCCCTTTATGGAGACATGTACAGCTGCCTTGAATTTATCTATAGTTTAACAACTGAAATCTTATATAATATGGGACAAACACTAAAGCTGAGGTTATTTAAGTTTTTAGGAATTTCTTATTCTAAATGTTTTTTGCATAAAATTTACAGGAAATTTTCAAGGATATACTGTAAGTAGCTATGGTATTTTACTTGGTCTCTTCCCCTTCTGCTATAATCCTTGCCATTTAAAACTTGAGAGCCATTGACAGTCTCTGCTCAGCTGTCACAGTCTGTATCAGTGTGAACACTTGTCTGTATTTTGTATTCTGTATACTGTATCAGTGTGAACACTTGTCTGTATTTTGTATTCTGTATACTATATACTGCATCAGTGTAAACACTTGTCTGTATTTTGTATTCTGTATACTGTATACTGTATCAGTGTGAACACTTGTCTGTGTTTTATATTCTGTAT
>LZPO01018496.1:14681-25839 GCA_001675575.1 Neotoma lepida | reverse complement strand
TCTTTCTCTTGCTCACTCTCTTGCTCTCTCTCTTTCTCTCTGTCTGTCTGCCTGTCTCTCGCTCTTTTTCTCTTGCTCACTGTCTGTCTCTCTGTCTGTCTGTCTCTCTCTCCCAGGAAAAAAAGGAAAAAACAAAAGGAAGCGCTACAGCGGTAGGATAGTACTGAGAAAGAAGTGCAGCATCTGCAACATGTTTTTATTTGTATATCTACTCTATATTCCTAACATTTGATTTCTTTGAATTAGTTTGGATATGCCACTCATGCACGTGCATGCACACACACACACACACACACACACACACACACACACACACACACACACACACATCTGTTTATTTAATGTATCATGAAGAATTAAGAAGCATAAACTCATGCTTTGTCTTAATGAAAACCCTCTTGTTAAGATCAGCTTTCTAAATGGACTGGTGTTTGTCCTAACTGTGGCAAAGGCAGTGAAATTATAGGAGTAGGAAATTGGCTAATTTGCTGAAATGAAAAGATAACACTCCTGCTCTCCCAGCTGTGTTTTCTTTCTCACTCAATTTTTACAGTCTCTCTGCTGCCTAAGATTGGGCTCTGAGCTGGCAAACGCTTTCCTACCCACCTGCAGTTCGGCCTGGTGTGGCCTGAGTGTTTAAGGAATGACTTCATCCCTGGGTTTTTAGGTGAGCCATAATTGGACCCAGCCTCCCTGCCAGGCTTTGTCATTGGCCACTTTCTACCCCATCTCATTCTATCCTGTGTATCTCTCTCTCACCAGGCCCTTAATATACTCAGACACTTTGGCTGTTGATCATTTTTAGTTCTGCCACCTCAGTAGTTTGTTTCCTTTCTGTCACTTAATAAAAGTTGTTTTCTTTCATGACACAGATTTTAAAGCATTCTTCCTAACTGCTGTAAGTTTAGATTCTTTACTATGTTATTTTGATTATNTTTCCCCTCTNNATCTCACCTTTAAGTGCCTATTACTAAGCATGCTTTTGATTAAATGAGGTCACATGTACTTACAGCATTCATCAATGTGGACTATACGCTGAGTACACCTTCTGTACGCTTACTGACCTCACAAGTGCCTCTTTATTACTTTGATTGCTTGTATTTTAATCACTTTCTGCCTTTGTGTTTTTCTGCCTGTTTGTCTATTCTCATCTTTTCCAAATGTTCAATCGTAAGTGAGATGAGACTGTACTTAAGGGTCCACATTTGTAAAATACAAATATTTGCATATATACAGATATATAAAGTGATTGAAAAAAATAAGGAAACAATATAAGGAATTGCCATGAGAAAACCAATATATAAGTATATCAAACAAAATTATGTTAGAGTATATTTCATTAGATTACTGTAGGATTAGTCATTTAACAGAATGATCGTACTTGGTTCTGCCCTGGGAGCTATGACCTAGCCAGCAATGAAGTATTGTCCCCGTTAACAGTATCAGGAATGAGTTCTATCTTGTGGACCAGGGTTAAAATCCAGTCAGAAAGTGGATCTCATCTTTCTGCCACTATTGCACCAGTGGGCATATTTTGCCAGGGTAGTTATTGTAGCTGGCAGGGGTCACATCTGCATAAGACTGATGTTGACTTTTCTCCCCAGGTAGCATGCACTGTAAAAGCTAGCCATTAGGAATAAATCTTCCAGGTTGATACCAGCTTGACTTCTCCGTGTCCTATGATTCAGGAATGCAGTATCCTCTGCAATAAGGTCTTACCATCCAGATGGAGGATAACCAAGAGCAATGACTATAGTCTGTAATGTTTGAGGGTATCTGTNGGATCCCACTGACCAACAACTCAAAAAGAGGTAACCCCTACTTGGTGCTGGCCTTCTTATTTGATAGTCAGTTCTATCTGGGGATGGCTGTCTCTGTTATAGTACTATTATCCTGTTATTTAGTGTTAACTGCCCCTTGAGTTCTTACCTTTATACCCAGAGATTAATGCGGATCTCAGCCCTCAACAAAGAAGCTTCTTTTTGCAGTAGATGGTGATTGACACAGAGATTGACACCCAGTCAACATGCATAGAATATGACATATGGAGTGTTCAGATAAAATTTGACATCTAGATCATATCCCCTTCCTCCAAGGCACAGGGATCATCACAGAAGAGGGGTGGAGAGATTGTTAGAACCCGAAGGAGTTGATGGCTCTAGTGAAAAAGGATCTGCGAGACATGGTAGCACAGTTGTACACAGGAACTCAGAATGGCATGCACAAGACTTACACAAGATCAAGCTAGCCAAAGGTCCAGCACAGATGGGGNAGGGGCTCCTGAAATCNCACCNTCTTTGTAGCTATTGGCAGTTGATGGTTGCTAAGTAGGGAGAATACGTTTTCTTCAGGGATGTAGCCATCACACTTGGCTTGAATCCATATTTCTTTACAATTCCTTTTTCTCANCTATATCACATAGATGGATGTGAAAACTTTAGTGTGAATATAATAATTCTCTTGGTATCTATACCCAAGAGAGCACAGTCATTGTCAGAGAAAAGTATTCTGGTAATAAATGGATTTTAACTACTGGAGAAATTTTTAAATAGTAACGTTTCATTATATTAAGATAATTGTATGAATGTACTAAACCTTTTTATATGCCTACTGTTACACTAAAATAAATAGTGATAAACTTGTTTTGAATCCCCTTTCCAATCGAGATGCATATCGTNTTCGCTCTGTTTTTGATCTGTCTGTATTTTCTACCATGGATACAGTACTGTAATGGAGCAACTACATAACTTGTGCACATTTCTGCAATGTTCAGCATGATTGGCATGTTTATTTTATTCAGAATGCAATGCTGTTCTTTTTGTGGGAGATCAGTACTTTCCTATAGCAAGAAGATCTTCATTTCTGTCACTTCATTAAAACCCTAAGTGTCTATTGATAAGGAAAAGGTTTGCATGCAACTGTTGCTCCAGGGTAATTCACATATTGTCTCCTCCACTCTTCCCTCCCCCTCTTATTATATTTGAATCTTTTAGGAATAGACTAAGCAATGACAACCTATACTTTCATGTTTACAAGCTTGACAGAAATTATTGATAATTCAATTGGTACAACTTTTAAAATATTAACTAGGAAGAAATAACTTTTATCTTTCAGTGTTGGGGGCAATGGAACAGTTTCAAGTGGTTCTGTTTTCTCCTAATTTAACACACANCATTTCAATACAATGGGAAACATTCCTAATTATGCTCATCATGCTGATATGAAAAAAGACCTGATCATTTTTTNCCCCAAAGATATCTAATGGTCAGTTACTTTTTCGGTATTCTTTCAAATACACTAACACAATTCCCTCTAAGTTCTTAGTGATCCAACATGTCTCCCCCAAAGGAATGTTTTCCAAAGAAAGAACATTTAATAAAGAAGAGACATTCATATAAAACTACGAATGACTAATTAAAGATGGGAAGGATATTAGTCTACCAAGTTCCATTGACCTTATTCAAATGCTATTGTGTGGGGCCACCAGTTCACCTGTGAAAACATGACTTTCTTCTGTGCAAAGAACACGTAACAGAAGCAAAAACAGACCTATTACTTTATGGTTACCTATTTTGTTTAAGGTATTTAGAAGCCAAATACAATAATTTTGTGCTATGTCCTGTTTTGGCTTGTATCTTTAATATCATAAAGATTAAACCATTGCTTGGAACTTGAGTTGCAGCACTTGGGTCATCTGAAGCTGGGAAATGAGTGAGTCCACAAGAAAGAGCAGCTCAGACTTTCTGTATAATTTGCCAACCACAGTGAGCTTACTGTTGTAACTTATGAGGAAGTTGCTCTGATATGTTAGGCCTGAGGAGTGTGCCGCAGGTACATAATTTTGTGGCCAGTGTGTTGTCAGATTCTAAAGACAGCTCTGGATTAACTTTTCTTTACTTTGGTAATNTGTGTTTTTAAGATTTTGTATGGTCATAGGAACTGTTAGTGATACTCAATATTGATAAATACAGAAAAAAGCAGATGTTAGGACATTGATGGAGACATTTGTTAATAGAATTGTTGTCTTCTTTAGATGTTCAGCTTCTTGTTAGAGACTGCTCCCCCTCTCCCCATTCTTTGGCTTGTTCATACTGTGTACCTTAGAAGGAGAAAAAACTCAATNCCCCTTCTTTTGTGTTTCTTCATGGGGAAATAGCAGGATAGACAGGATAGAGTTAACTCTGNGGACCATTTTTATAATGAGGGAATAACAGAAGCAGTTCCTTTAAGATAATATAATTCCTAAGATGTCTAATACAAAAGCATTTCATTAGCTAACTCTGTCAGTTCTCTCAGTAATCAACATTTCAACATTTTCCATTATGGATTTATTATAGCTTTGTACATATTTATATGTTTGAGAGCTTAGGGATTTGATTTCTCAAGGAAGAAAGATGTCCTGTAAGCACTTTGCATAGGACAGATGGCAGCTGGGATTCCTTGAACCTGTGGAACCANGTGCACGGTATTTACTAATAAACTGCCTTTTTTTTCTTTTAAGAAATAGTACTTTGCAACTTTGCTATTCACTTCACCTTCGGTTGATTGCTAATGTGATTNCTTGTCAATGCTGCAGTCCTTACTCATTGCTTTTAAAGGGAATCTCTAGAGAGTCTATCACATTTCAAGCCTATGTCATTTGTGAGTGTGGTTAGTTACCTGAGTGCAGGCAGAGTGTTCAGCTTTCCCAAGAAGCTGTCTTTTACTCCAAGAGAGTGCAAAGCTCTACACACTACAATTGTTACTCCTCATTGTGTTAGAGAAGGATTAGGCCCCCAGGGCCTTGCTCTGTCCTGTCCTGTTCTTGCAGGTACTCTCACTCACTTGAAGTAGTTCAGCACACTCTGCTGTGTGCAATTCTAATACCCACATGGGCTTTGCCCGCCCTTCCTATGAACCTTCTCAGCTTCCTGCAATGCTGTTTCATCGTCTACTTCTTACCCTGTCTTATTCCCTGAAGACCTCAGAGAAAGTCCCACTCACTCCAATTGTCTTTTCCCCTGAGCTTCCCTTGTGTGTTTTCAAGAGCCATTCAAGAGCCAATGTAACAATTCAGAGTAGCATGTGAGAGATGTATTTTATTTATCAACAAATTATAACATGTAGAAGATTTGCAAACAAATATTTGAGAATTTTAACTTCAAAACTATTCCAAATATTTATGCATTTACCATGCATAAGGCCGTCTATTAATTATTTTTACATGTACTAGTGAACAGACCCCTCCATAGTCTAGTAAGCTAGGTATGGCTACTTGTGCTTAGAAGATGGCGAAACAGTNGGAAGATTTCTGTGGGCCCCTGTAAAACAAGAGTGGAGCATCCCACCCGTGTCTTTGGAAAGTGGCCCATCATCATGTTCAGGAAGCTGCTGGGACTGGCTGCCTATGAGATGAGCTCAGTAGAGATGGTATTTTAGATACTATTTTTGGCTGTTGTACATCTAAAATTTGCTTTAATAGCAGAATACGTCTAGCAGAAGAGATGGAGTAGAAACAACCTAAAAGTTCTTTGAAAAGGCTAATCATATATAATATATAATGAGTAATAAAACTAAACTGTTGCCAGGTGGTGGTGTTGCATACCTTTAATCCCAGCTCTGGGGGGGCAGAGGCAGGTAGATCCCTGTGGGGGGCAGAGGCAGGTAGATCCCTGTGTGTTCCAAGCCAACATGTTCTACAGAGTGAGTTCCAGGACAGCCAGAACTGCACAGAGTAACCATGTCTTGAAAAACCAACCAACCAAACAAACAAAAACCCCTACACTGTCAACTGTAGCCAAGTTGGCCATTCAGTGTTTGTTGGTTTCTAGTGTGCATTAATGCATTTGTGATGGCAGAAATAACAGCAGTTCTAACACTTTATAATGAAAAAATATTTCTTCAGGAATTCTAAGAAACAAGAGACTTATAAAATTCTGTCATTCCTCTTTTATTCTGTGTTCCCTTAATTTTTTTAAATTGCAGTTTCTTTTGTTTGTTGGGAGAGAGGCTGCAACTTAAAAGGCCAAATCTTATATGTGTGTTGATATTTTCACTTGACTTTTTATTTTGTTTTCTTGATTGACGTGTGTGAGCATTTGTAGTAGGTAAAACTTTTGCTTTGATTCTTGTGCAGGTTAGAAAATGATCAAATCAGTGTGAGCAGCATATCCCTCATCTTAAAGGTTATCATGTCTCTATGTGCTTTGAAAATCCCTTTTTCTGCTCTTTTCCTCGTTTGCCCCTCGCGCATGGTAGCCGTCATGAATGACACAGTAACAATCCGGACCAGGAAGTTCATGACGAACCGTCTACTCCAGAGGAAACAGATGGTCATTGATGTCCTCCACCCTGGGAAGGCCACAGTACCGAAGACTGAAATTCGGGAGAAGTTAGCCGAAATGTACAAAACCACACCAGATGTCATCTTTGTGTTCGGATTCAGAACCCACTTTGGCGGTGGCAAAACAACAGGCTTTGGCATGATCTATGATTCTCTAGATTATGCAAAGAAGAATGAGCCCAAACACAGGCTTGCAAGGCATGGCCTTTACGAGAAGAAAAAGACCCCCCGAAAACAGCGAAAGGAACGCAAAAACAGAATGAAGAAAGTTAGGGGAACTGCAAAGGCCAACGTTGGTGCTGGCAAAAAGTGAGTGGAGATTGGCTACAGCCAAAGGAGTAGATCTGCGGTGACTTGATCTGCTGTGATGTGCAGACAGTTTCGGAGAGGACAAATAAACGAAAAGTTTATGTACAAAAAAAAATCCTGTTACCCTGTCTCTTATACACATCTAGATGTGTATTTTGAGAGACTTTAAACATAGTATTTGTGGAGTAAACTCACATAGTCTCAGCTTAATATGCAAGAAAAATCAAACAGAACAGCACGGGGAGGGTCCCTGCCCCCCCCTTTGCCCACCCTCAAGAACTGTCATGGAAAAGGGTTGCAGCCAGTTTGGTGGTGTTTGCTTGCTGCTGACACCTTTATCACATTCCCTGGAATTACTTAGAGCAGAGAGAGATACCATGACTATCATGAATCTTAGGAAGAATTAGTGGCATTAATTTTCAGTTGTGTCAATTTTCCTGTACTCAAAGAAGACTAGTAGCTAAAGCATCTGGGTTTTATTTCCTAATTGATGCATTTCTTTATAGGGTAAATGTGAATTTATAAATAGAAACCCAGTACTTATTTTCTGTTTTCATTTGCAAAGAAGAGAATCCTACCAGTGGAAAGATCTGAAGATAGAGAGATGAGCTCAGATTTACATTTGAACTGGGGAACTGTCTCGTAAATGCAATCTATGTAATTTAGATGTCTTAATTCCCTTGGCTATTTTGAGGAATGTGAAATGTAAGAAATGGTCACCACCATGATCTGGGGTATTTTGAAATGGAGTTTGATTGAAATAATATCAATGCTAATTGTGAACAATGTGATTCATTTTGATCACCCAAGTATCTCAGATTAAACATTCTTTTGGANTTGTGAAATCCAGCATCTCCCTTAAACTTTTCATTTCTATATTATCTTTTCAGTATTTTATGCTCTCACAAGTGAAGTGTGCCATCTTTGCTATTTTCCAGCATGATTAAACATTTGGGAATTTAAAGAAACCTTATTCGACTTGGCAGTGAAATCCCANCTGATAACGTTGTTTAAAATGCATGTTAAAAATGATCGTATTATACTTGCCTAGTGTACATATTGCTACCTGATAAAATGGTAATTGATCTTCACTCAAGCTTTGCTTTTCAGTTTGTGTAGAATAATAGTTAAGAAAACGCCTGCTTTACAATGAGGTGCAAGAGTTATGATTGAAGCCAAGAATGCTTTAAATTATGAAGGGTTATAAAAACCNCATCTATTTCCAAGAGATAGAGTGCAAATATAGCTATCTTTTTAGGTTCACTTACCAAGTTTTATTTTATTAAAAAAAAAAAAATCCCAGGGAAGGACTAATGCTAGAAATGACTTCACTAGCCACCCCAGGAAAGGCATTTAATGATTTATAAAGGATGTATGGCCACTGGAAGTTATGTAAGATTATTTTCCCCTCAAAGAATTATCTTAAGTGCAACAATTAATAATTTAGATGTCACATTTATTCTTTAACCACATCATGCATAGTATCTTTAATTTGCCATCACTTTCTACTGTGTACATTAAGAGAGTGTGTTTAACTCAGATATTACTATAATTATTAGATATAATTGTTTTTCCTTGGTTGTTAAAAATCTTTATAGCATACTTTTACAAGTAAACAGCAATGATCTTGACACATTTACATGTCCAGCCTTTAGATGGTACACAGCTGTCCTGTGTGTGCTCCTAGCTTGTNTGGTGTGCTTCTGTCGAACTGGGTTTTCTCACACACCCCTTGGCTTTGGAAGGTTATGANTAGTATGTTCAAATGGAATTTGAAACAAGAGCTAATTTCTTCACTCCATTGCATGTGTAAATGCATCTCAAAAATGTGTGTTTTTCACTTGCTAATGATGGGCGACTGCGTGACACAAAGTTCCCTCAGTAGAATGGAGCAAACGATAAAGGTTGAGAATCCTGTAGATGGGAAGAGAGAGTCTTTCAGTATCATGACCTTTGTTTTCTTGATTGATTCTCCTTTTGCTGCATCCTCTAATTGCAGTGCTTGCTGCCCTCCAAATAGGCAAAAACTACTGCTTGCTTAGTGCAAGACTGCAAAAGGCTCAAGAATTCATAGTCATCCCTTTCACCAAAGGCATTTCTTAATTATTAGAAAAACTTTTATTTCTGCTATTCCGANTGCATTTCTAACCTTTAAGCCTAAATATTAAGTGTGAGATTTAGATAATATTCCTAGATAAAATGTGGACAACCTTACATGCAGGATTGAAAAACATATTCTTTATAGGTATTTTCCTGTTAGAGCATTCCCAAAGTGTATCTGTCAATGAATTCTTTGGAAAATAAACAATACAGCTTACACTGAAAACAAGGACTTCCCGAGTTGGATGGTAGCGCCTCCTCTCTGCACACTGTAACAGGTAGTTACAGCAGAACTGTCAGCTCTATTGCACATATATTCATCTTGAGCATCAGGAAGAAACACTTCTTGGAAGGAGAGGGACAGGGTGGAGTTGTGGAAGTAGAGATATGTATGGCAGGGTTCCTTTCTCTGAAGAGATCATAATTCCTTCCATGTGTAAATTGCAGCCCACTTTATTCAGGACTCAGGACACTTACGCTAGCCTCAGTGAAGACTGAAGGGTTTTATTTACTTTTGTTGTTTAGTAGCAGGGAACTGGAAGAAGGTTGAGCAGGCGCAGGCGCAGGCGCCCGCCTGCCGGCGCCGGCGCAGGCGCGTATGGCCCTTCTCACCCAGGACTTGCAATCCAGAGATGATTGTTTTCTAGTGTCTAGTGGTGAAGCTCAGTAAGTGGAGGAGCACTCGGGAGGAGCCTGTAAGTGCACAGAGGGGAACACTCTGTGCGGGGCCAGCCTTTCAGCAGGGGCACAAGGGGACACACCATTTTAATACATCATTATGATTTGTGTTCTGTTTGCATCCTTAATTGATTCTTACGTCATGCCCCAAAGTTTTCCTTTTGTATTGCTTCAACCTTCTCCTAGAGCTCTGTATCTGTTACTGTAGTCAGTGAAATATGCTGTTGGTTGATTTTTGCCTTAACTTTTATTTAAAATTACTAGGAGCTCTTTCTTCTTTATTCACCCATCTTTATCATCCATATACTGGCNAGTTAAGTTTTAAGTTTCTTATGTCTGTAGGACTTAATTACAATATTTATTTCATATTAAGATGCAAATTGTTTCTGGATAAAATATTGTTTTCCTTTTTATTTGACGTTTATTTCTATGTTTTGTTTTAAATAACAAAATACTTTACAACATAATTTTCTTGAGAACAGAATATCATAAACTGGAGGCTGAAACAGGAAGTATGTTATCAATTTGGAATTTGAAAGTCCAAGACCAAGGCATTGGTCCATTCCGTTCTTGGTGAGAGCCAGCTTCCGGCTTGAAGATGGCTGCCTTCACATCATGTTCTCTATTGAATGGAAAAGAACAATTTCATTCTTTTCTTATAAAGTCCCCAATTCTATCACGAGTGCCCTACTCTTACAATACCACCACACCCTTCTCACTTTCCAATGGTTGTATCTTCTAATGCAGGCACTCTGGGTGCTAGGTCTTCAATATATGCATTTTGCAAAAAGATACTCGATTTGGTCTGTGGCATTCAAATCGAAGCCAGAACACTCCTGGGAATTTCATCCCCTGAAACATTAGTTCTCTAAATTATAGTTTAATTGACAAATAAAAATCCTAAGTATATTATAATCACAAAAGAGTTTTTCTATATCTTTCATCATTTCATATTTTAACATCAACTGAACTATATATAGTAGAAATATACTTCTNATGGACTTGTATATTGTTCCAGCAGCTAGTGTTTCAGAAACCTAAATTGTAGTTATCTACGTGCCATATTATAAACAGATACTTCATAAATCTCTGCTGCTGGTGGTAGGCATATTAATCTGTGTTAAAACGCTTTGAACAAAATGGCAATCTAACATGTGTGTTTTGATTAAGTGGTATTACTATCACATTTATTTAATTCAGCTTAGGGGAACTTAAGTAAACTGGCAGTGCAGACAAAGCAGAGCTCACTTGGGGAATCCTGAGCAAGAGGACAGGAGCCTGCTCTGAAAGCGCAGTGCTTCTGTGGGCTGCATGCCTTCCAGAGTCCTCGAGGGGCCTTTACTTTGTATGCTCAGACCTCAACACGCACATGCCACCTCTTGTTTTCAATATCGCCACTTTTCTGTGATTTTTTCCCCCTTTTTTTATAACCGTAAAAAAATCTTCCTCATTCTTAGTCTAGTATTTGCTGCTTCACTTCTTTGTGCTTCTGTCTGCCAAGAAGATCTAGGGATGAATAATTGAATGTGAGTAGGTTTTAGTTCTGAACAACGATGGTACAGCAGGCAGTTTAGCCCACGGTATCCATGGGCTAACAAAATTTAGCTCCAGGACTAGTTGTTCTCTTTGGAATGGACCAGTGGCCCCACATTCTCAGTTAGAATTGAAGCATACCTGTCTTTCAACTTGTCAGTTGGAGAAAAACACTCAACCTGAATGAATTATGAGTTATTGTCTGACCAAGGCTGT
>LZPO01018495.1:7053-28159 GCA_001675575.1 Neotoma lepida | reverse complement strand
AGATCAGCATCAGCCAGTGGTGCTGCCCCTGAATATTTCCTCGGAAAGTACAGGAGCTGCAGGAAGAAGAAACAGGGTTGGCTGTGGAGGACTAGAAACAAGGTCTCCAAAATAAAACCAAGAAGCCAGGCCCAACAGAACATACATATAATCCTAGCACTTCAAAGGCTGAAGCNAGAGAATCAAAAGTTCAAGGCCAGCCTGAGATACATGGTAAGACTCCCACCAACAAACTCCACAAAACAGCTAAGGAAGACAGAGTGGAGAAAGAGGACTTGGAAGGAAAGTGGTGAGGTAATGTCAAACAGCTTAATGTATGGGAATGTGGGCTTGAAAAGAAGACAGACATAAGAAGTTTACACATCTATAGCTACAATTCCAAACTTGATGAAAACTATAAACCTATGGATACAAGAAGCTCAACAAACTACTAGTAAGAGAAACAGGGGAAAAAATGTAATAAAGCACAACAAAATCAAACTGCTAAAAACTAGGATGGAGGTGGGAGGGTGGGACACTGAGCCAGAACTCAGCAGACTCCTTGTGGCAAAAATGCAGATGACTGCAGAGCAGCGTCTTTCAAGTACTAAGTAGAAAGCAATCTAGATTCCCAAACCAGTGAAAAACTGTTGTGGAATAATCTTTTTATACACTGTGAAGATGTGTCACTCGGAATGGCTTCATAAAAAGCTGAATGGCCAACAGTTAGGCAGGATTTTCGGGGCAAAGAGAATGCTGGAAAGAAGAAGGTGGAGTCATCAGCCAAATGGAGAGGAAGCAATGTAAGGAGTATAGAGTCAAGGTAATTGAGCCACACAAAGAACATAGATTAAAAGATACGGGCTAATTTAAGTTGTAAGTGTGAGTTAGGAACAAGGCTATGGCCGACCTTTCATAACTAATAAGAAGTCTCCATGTTGTGATTTGGGAGCTGGCAGGAGGGACAGAAAAATCCACCTACGTATGGCGCCTAACGTCTGGCCATGTAGATCCACATAAGACTTGAGAAAGCTTAAAAAAAGGTTCTAAACATATAAAAAGGGAGGCAAGCACAGCTTCTTAATCTCATGTCTCTCATGCCAGCTGCGGTACAGAGACAAGTCTCCTGGCAGGTGCCAGCGTGCTTGAGCTGCCAGTGCGCCATGAACTAAGTTGCATGGCAGGGTTAAGGTTTTGCTCATGCAGACAGAAAAGGTTACAGATACTCAGTAAAGCAGATCCAGACAGAAAAAACTCTAAGCAGGTTAGAGTGGGTTTAACAATGTGTGTAGGCTTAAGGAAAAAAAATGAGTATAGACAGTCATAGAAAAAAAACAATTTAAAAGTAACAAAGTAAAGTCTTTAAAGAAAGTAAAGTAATAAAAAAATAAGTCACGAAGGGATGGAAAATACACAGGGAGTCTGGATCCTATATGGCGTCTGGTTAACTTTGAAATTTTTAAATGCAAATGAACAAAAAACAATAGCTAAGAGACACTGGATTATGGAAACTGCTAAATTAAACCAACCTATATATTTTAAAAATGTCTTAACTTCAAAATGGAAGTTGGACAATGTGTTACATTTGGAAAGAAGTTAAACAAAAGGCTGTAGATTCCTTCTAAGTTAATAGAGATTAGATTTGACCAGGAGAGACCTCCTGAGTATCTTGGCTATAGACATGGGGGAAGACTCCAAAAAGACTACAGGACAGGTGACACGTAAGCTGATCCCTTGACAGGTGAACAGCTCTGAGATGAGATGAGATATGATAAATCTTGTTGGCTACAGAGTCCTCATGTCTTATTATTACATGCCATCCTTTCACATGGCATGGATAGAGACTTATGTTACAGTTTGATTATACAGTGCAAATGGACTTATAAAGTTGACAGATGTCTTTTACCTGCTCAAACATAAAACAAAAAATCATCTTTAACTGACTTGTGAACACTGCACATCTCACACTTGTACGTTACCTTTGAAAGTTTATGTGTTTTCAGAACAAGGGGACCAGATATCAATGAAAATGGGTGGCCCAGGTGATCCAGCCTCTGAGAGTGCCTCTGTTGCAGTTTCCTCAGAGTTCTGCATCCAGAACAACTTCAAGGCTGCTGACTGAGATGGTCCAGCCTCACAGAGTACTCAGGACTTCAGATAAGCCTTACACTTTCCCATTGCACAGAGACTGGACAACAAATAACAAGTCTCTCAGGACTTGAACATTATTCCAATTACCCCAGGGGACTTGAACATTATTCCAATTACCCCAGGGTCTCCTAAAGATGCCAGCATACCCAGACAACAGGAAGCGGTCTAGAGAACACAACACCCACATTCCCAAGAAGTGGGGTGGGTGATTTTTGGTCATTCGATGGGTTATAGATGTTTGTCATCATTTAGGGGGGTTGGTTACAAACTGTTATTGGTCATGGTCAGGAAAAAAGCTAAACAAAGGAGTTATATTCAAGGATCTCTTTCTGAATGGAAAAAGGGAGATGTAGTATAAAAATGATGGGATAAAAGGGTGGATTGTTGAGTCTATTTTTGAACAACTACTAGTCTCAAATATTTTACATTGGTATAGATTTTGGTATATTGACATAAACTTAAAGTTATTTTGTTATACTGTATATATGTCCCTATTCTTATTTAAGGTATTGTACTTATACAGCTCATTTAAAAATGTAATACAGACTGGAGAGATGGCTCAGTGGTTAAGAGCATTGACTGATCTTCCAGAGGTCCTGAGTTCAATTCCCAGCAACCACGTGATGGCTCACAACCATCTGTAATGGGATCAGATTCCTTATTCTGATGTATATATAAAATATATGAGAATAAATCAATCTTTAAAAAATGTAATATAAAGTTTCAGTCCTTAAAAGCTATTTAGGATAGTAAAGAAATACAAGTTAATAGTCATCTACAACAATCAAACTTATAGTCATGTTAGGTATGTTTTCAAGATCATACAGAGATATATTTTAAATAGATAGGTGATCTTCAAAGACTTCAAAGACCTATAGAATATGGCATTTAAGATGTTTTAATAACATAAAGCTTTTCATGACAGCGAGACCCATCTGCTCCTGGCAGCACCAATTTACTTCAAAAAAGGATGATGGGCATTGAAGAACCTCCATATGGCATTTACTTTCTTTATGGCAAAAGCTAGCCATTTGGGCAAAAAACTGCCCTTGTCTCCACTACTAACAGCATGCTGTCCAAACTGGACCAGCAAGACACAAAAGTGACTGCCAAACTTTGCCAAGACAGGGTAGGGCAGTCTTTCAAAAATTCCTGCTTCACAGAAAAGTCTATCAGATATTACAGGCCTATAGCCCGAAGATGGTTGCCCTATCGTTGCAGAGAAACTTTCGGTGACTGTCCAGGCAGCCAGATGTCTCTGTCGTTTTAGAAGTGGCTTGTACTGCACTTCCTGTTTACTCAGGTTATATTATATCCTTCTGGGGTCTTTGATGGAGTTGAAGATTAGATAGTTATAGCTATAGTTTTCCTTAGTTACGATAAAAGGTAAATTAGGTACAGAACTTTAGACTCACCAAGATAGGATAAATAATAGAGTAATTTTTTTCCCAAAATACAAAATAAAAATGGACTGGACATTATGAATGTAATTCTTACTTGACAATTGTTCTTATTATATATAGTTTTACTGTGTTAAGAGTTAAAACCTTTCCTTTTTATTCAGACAAAAAGGGGGTAAATGCTGTGGAATAATTTTTTTTGTACACTGTGAAGATGTGTCTGTGCCAAGGCACCTTCTCACTGGTTTAATAAAAAGCTAAACGGCCATTAGCTAGGCAGGAGGTATAGGTGGGACAGTCAGAAATAGAGGGAGCAAGACATACAGGACAACAGGTAAATGCCACAAGTCACATGGCAATATGTAGATGAATAGATGGGTTAACAAGTTATAGGAGCTGGTGGGACAAGTCTGAGCTATCAGCTGAGCTTTCATAATTAATAAAAATCTGTGTCATGATTTGGGAGCTGGCTGGTAGTACAGAAAAATCTGCCTACAAAAAATAGCTTGGAAAAGTTAAGGTTACTGGTATTTCAGATGCACAACAAAAGGAGTTCCGGAACAATGAAGTACATCACCAATAACAAGTGAGAAAGACATGTACTGCCACAAGGGGAGTGTGGCACCTACCACATGAAGGCAAGAAACACTGCTCACAACCACAATAAATATGATGATGGTCTCCTCCCTCGCCACCTTACATCTGGCTTAGAAAGTAGAACACTAAGCTAAAAATACTAACAGTATATTTTGGAATTTTATAACAAATGGGAAGGAAAACACAAGGCAACAATAGTACAAAGGTAGAAGCAGAAGTTGAGATGTTCCTAAGGTTCTTTGTGAAATGCTATAAAATTGGAGGTAAGCTGCAATAAATAAAAGATTATATATAAAGCCTAAGCAACAAACATGCATGTATGCATGAAAGCACACACCCTGAGCAACACACATACATTCATGCATGCATGCATGTACACAACAAATAAAATGAGGAAAATAACATGGAAAATTTAACCCAAAAGAATAAGGGAAAGAAAAAGATTTTTTTAAAAAAGAAAACAAACAAAAAATGAAAAATAAGTTGAAATTTAAACTTAACTTAATTTCATTAGATACAAATATAAGACTTAAAAACTTATATAACACCAAAAACAGGAAAATTAAACTAGATAAAAAAAGCAAGATGTGACTATATGCTGCCTATAAAAAAGAGCATTTTAAATTTACAAAGAGGCAAATAGGTTAAAGCAAAAAGAGAAACACCAGCATATCACCTTCTAGCCACTAGAAACACTTGCTACCTGGACCCCAGAGGTCACACCCAGGACTCAAGCAGGCGGCCTGTCCTTCATTAGCCTTGTCACCCAGCCCTGCAGCAGCCTGCTTGCAAGGACCCTCCCTTCCACCCCACCCTGTCAAGCCTGCCTCTCCAGACACTTGCTCTGTCCTACCTGCAGGAGTCCCTCCTCTACCCACACTTCCACTCCCTGGGGAGCCTGCCTCTTGATATGGACAGGGTCCCCCATCTCTTTCCCACAGCATTCTCAAACGTATCTTGTACTTCTCTCTACTCCTCTCTGCCACCGAGGACCTGCAGAAGCACTCTCTGCAGAGAACCCACAGCCACAACACTTTCCTAAGATCCAGAGAAGGCAGCAGAAACCAAGGATCGGAACACCAGTTCAAAGACAAGACCAAACATCAGCACCTAGAATGACCTCAATCATCCCAACTCCAGATGCTGAGATACTAGTGCAAAACACAAGAAGATCTAAGACATATGCTTCCACCAGAGCCCAGTAACATTGCTACAGTAGGTCCTGGGAAATGAAGTATAAGACAAGGACTTCAAAACAGCTATTATGAATATGTTCAAGGACCTTAAAGAGGATGTGAATAAATCACCTAATGAAGGTCATGAAAATACACAGTGGAATGAAATAATGAAAACATTCAAGACATGAAAGTAGAAATAAAGAAAACTCAAACTGAAATAAAACTGGAAATGAAAAATTTAGGGAAAGAAGAAGTCAAAATATTTTTATTTGCAGATAATATAGTTTTATATATAAAAGGTTTTTAAAAATCCACCAGGAAACTTCTACAGATGAGAAATACTCTCAAAAATGTATCAGGATACAAAATTAACACACAGAAATCAGTAGTCTTTCTAACACAAATGACAAAAGGAATGAGAAAGGAATCAGGGAAATAGTACCTTTCACAGTAGCACACACACACACACACATATATATACATATACATATACACATATATGTATATATGGACAATTCTAACCAAGCAAGGGAAAGACTTGTATAACATAATAAAAACTTTAAGACTTTGAAGAAAGAATTTGAAGAAGATCTCAGGTGATAGAAAGATCTCCCATGCTCATGTATGGGTAGGATTAGTATTTTGAAAATGGCCATCCTTCCACAGGCAGCCTACAGATTCAACACAACCCCCATCAAATTTCCAACACAATTCTTCACAGAAATTTAAAAAAAATTTTTTTCAGTTAAATATAGAAACACAAAAATCCCAGGATAACTAAAACAATCTTGAATAATAAAGGAAGCACCGGAAGTACCACTATCCCAGATTTCAAGCTGCACTACACAACTATAGTAACAAAACCAGCATGATATTGGCATAAAAACAGACACATTGATCAATGGAATTAACTGACGACCCAGATGAAAGTTCATGAACCTGCGGATACCAGAGTTTTGTTTTTATTTTTTGACAAGCCAAAAATACATACTAGAGAATAGAGAGCATCTTCAACAAATGGTGCTGGTCAAACTGGATCGCTGCATATAGAAGAATGAAAATAGACCCATATTTATCACCCTACACAAAATCAACTCCAAATTGATCAAAGACCTCAACATAATGCTAGATACCCTGAATCTCATGGAAAAGAAAGGGGAGAATAGTCTTGAACTCACTGGCAGAGGAAAAGACTTCCTGAACAGAGAGAGCCCTGATGGCACAGGCTGTAAGAACAATTACCAAATACAATCTCACGAAATGGAAAAGCTTCTATACAGCAAATGGACAACATCATTCAAATAAATTGGCAGGCTACAGAATGGGAAAAGATCTTTACCAATTACACATCCAATACAGGGTTAATATCTAAATATATAAAGAACTAAAAGAATTGGACATCAAGAAAACAAAAAACAATAAAAAAATGGGGTACAGAGCTAAGCAGAGAGTTCTCCAGAGAGGAAACACAAATGACTGAGAAACAGTGAAAGAAATGTTCAACATCCTTAGTCATGCAAATTAAAACTAATTTGAGATTTTATCTTATACCAGTCAGAATGATCAAGCTCAGTAAGACATGATAGCTCATGCTGGGAAGGATGCAGGGAAAGGGGAACATTTACTCACTGATGGTAGGAATGCAAACTTGTGTAGTCACTATGGAAACCAGTGTGATGGTTCCTCAAGAAGCCTGGAATCTATGTACCTCAAGATCCAATACATTTGAACATGAGATAAAACAGACAAATTCTTTGAAACACATAAATTAGTAAGTTCATTTAAGAGGAGATGCTAAAGAAAAAAATCTCACATACTATAAAGAAATGAGATATTTGGTTAAAACTCAAGAAAATTCCAAACATTTGAGGAAGATCTAAAATCCATTCTATACAAACTTCAAAAACTCTCCAGCTCATTCTATGAGGCCAATATCACTGTGGCATCAAAAGTAGGCAATGACATGAGAAAATGCAGATCAATATTTATCTTGGAACACAGACATTTTCAACAACTTACCTGCAAATTGAATTCCATAGCATATAAAAAGTATTAATATATCATAATCATGTGGAATTTATCATAAAATACAAGGTCAAGCTAACATTTTAAAAATAATCAAACCGGAGAGTTAAGAATAAAAACTGCTTTTGGAGATGACTGGAGTTTACTAATCACCAACTGGTGTCTCAGAAGCCCTTATAACTCCAGCTCTAGGGGGAGTCTGATGACTCTGAACTTGGCACCTACACCCACATGCACATAGCTACTACATACAGACAGACACACACAAACCTTTGAGCAGGGTGTGGTGGCATATACCTTTAATCCCAGCACTTGGGAGATAAGGGTAAACAGATCCCTGTGAGTTCAAGACCAGTCTGATCTATACAGAGAGGGCCAGGCCAGTTAGAACTATATAGTGAGATTATTGTTATTTTAGAGAGTATAATAATAAATAATAAAAAATGAAATCAATGAGGTTCACCATATCAGACTTAAAATGGAGAAAATATGATAATCTCTCTTACTATAGCAAAAGCCTTTGAGAAAACATGATATCTGCCTATTCAAACACAAAAATACCACCCACTCACTCACACCCAGTTGATTTGATCTTGTGCCAGCATTTTGCTGGCACAAATAAGGTCAATTGTCTCAAGCCCCACCCCTACTGAGGAGCTCCTGGCAGTGGATGACTGCTGGGGAGGGAGGTTCACTCCTTCTTGAGGGTGTGGCACGAGCAGGTTCCCATGCTCCAGTGTATGCTCTCCCATACAGATGGCACTAACTGGATATAATAGCTGATGAATAAAAACAAATAATAAAAGATATGAAGTTAGGGGAGGTATTGTAAGAGATATGTGTAGGAGAAAGTTTTGTTTGGGTCCTGTCAGGACCCATGGTCCCACAGCCGCTTATAAAATAATTACTTAGAGGCTTATATTAATTATAACTGTTTGGTCATTAGCTCAGACTTATTACTGACTAGCTCTTATATTTAAACTTAGTTTATTTTTATTAATTTATATGTAGCCACGTGTTCTGTGGCTTTACCTGAGTTCCATTACATGTTTTTTTGGCGGTGACTGGTGGTTTTTTTCCAGCCCCCCCTTTTTCTTTACAATTTTTTTTGTTTGTTTATCTCACCTATACTTTTTGTCTGTCTACTGGCCAATCAGCATTTTACTTATCAATCAATCAGAGCGACACATATTCACAGTGTACAGAAAGACATCCCCATAAGATATGTGGGAAAGGAGGGGAAAATGGAGGGTAGTCATGATCATACTTCATTTTATACATGTATGACATTCTCAAAAATAAAGAAAAAATGCTGGAGAGATAGTAGTTCAGCAGCTGGGAGCACTTGCTGTCTGTTCTTGCATAGGACTTGAGTTCAATTCCCCACACTCACATGGTGACTCACAGTCATTTGTAACTGCTTCTGGGGGCTCTGATAGCCTCTTCTGACCTCCACATACAGTCATGAATGTGGCTCACACACATACATGCAGGTAAGACATTCATGCCCATAAAATAAAATTGATCTAAAAAAGAAAGGAAAAAAAGGAGCAAACTAAAAGAATTCTTTTAAACTGCATAAAGAGTTATTATTATTATTATTTTTTTTTTGTCAATTTGACACAAACTTGGGTCATCTAGAAAAAGGGAACCCCAGCTGAAAAATTCTTGCATCAGACTGGCCTGCAGGCAAGTCTGTGGGACATTTTCTTGGTTAATGACTGATATGGAAGGGCCCTGCCCACTGTAGGTGGTGCTCTTGGGCAGGAGGTCCTGGGTTATGTAAGAAAACTGGCTGAGTAAGCCAGTAAGGAGAGTTCATGGCCTCTGCTTTAGTTCCCACCTTCAGGTTCCTGCCTTGACTTACCGTCATGATGGACTATAACAAACTCTCTCTGCCCCAAGCTGTTTTCAGCCATGGTGTTTTATCACAGCAACAGAAAGCAAACTAAAAAGTGTCTATAAAATACCTTAAAAACTCAAAGTAGTTTCTGTAAAATCAGGAATGAGATAAGGTTGTTCATTCTCTCTTCTTAAATTCAATATAGGGCCTCAACTCTAGTAACAGCAGTAAGACAATACAAATAAAAGGAATACAAACAGGAAGGAAGGAAGGAAGGAAGGAAGGAAGGAAGGAAGGAAGGAAGGAAGGAAGGAAGGAAGGCAGGCAGGCAGGCAGGCAGGCGTCAACCTACCCCTTTACTTAAAGACAATATAACCCTATGTGCCCCACAAGAAAACTCTCAGAACTGCAAAGGTTAGCAAAGTAAGCACAAAATCAGTAGCTGTCCTGTATATCAAGAAGATTCCTGAGATGCTGAAAAAGAAATGGAAATAGCTCATAATAGCTTTAGAAAACAAAAATATTAAACAAGCAGACAACAATAAAACACATAGGAATATACCTATCAAAAAAGTGAAAAAACTCTACAATCAAAACTTTAAGACACTGAAGAGAATGATAAACACTACAAGATGGAAAGACTACTCACACTCAGGGATCGCAAAATTAGTTTTCTGAAATGGCTATAGTACAAAAAGGAATTTATAGTTTTATGTATTCCCCATCAACATTCCAGGCATTCTTTAAAAAACTTGAATAAACGATCTTGAAATTCATACTACCGCAAAAGACCCTGGATAGTTAATGCAATCCTAAACAAATGAACAATGCTGGGGTTTAAATTAGAAAACCCAACTAACTATTGTAGAATAAACAGCAAGGTCTTTGACCAAAAATGAACACACAAATCAAAGGAATAGAATAGCGGACCCAGAAATAAACCCCTGCAGCTACAGCCACAAGATACATAAATATTTTTTTAAACAAAAGTGCCATTGAGTTCATTACTCAATGAGACCAATCATTCCTGGTCATGGGGTCCACTGTGAAGTGTGGTTAATATACCCAGTGAGACCCCACTTGGAGTAAACTAATTTTTCCTTGGCAAGTAGTTATCGATTGCAGATAGCTTCTTGGTAAAGGGTGAGAGTCTGTGTCCACTTCCCCCCTCAGTGCTGGTACCCCATCTGGCTTGAACCTGTGCAGGCCCCAAGATGCTGAAAGCATATACTGGAGAAAAAAAAATGGTCATCTTCAACAAATGATGCCAGGAAAACAGTACATCCAAATGCAGAGGAATGAAACTAAATCCCTATCTTTCCCTGTATAAAAATGAATTAAAAACTGATCAAAGATTTTAATATAAGGCTTGAAACTCTGAAATAAAGTTCAATTTTATAATCATCTTAAAATTCTATTTTCCTCCATTGGGTAGAGTGATGTACTTTAAGTACAGGTGGTCACTCAGATCCCTTTTCTGGTGAAGCTTCCCATGTTTTCTGGTCTGAGAAGGGCCCAAATTACCCAAGTGCAGCTGCCTGCTTGGGTTTTCCCAAGGATCTGAACCAACAAGAAAAGATAGCGACTCTACCCACAGAGACAAGGAGAGAAAGAAGAGAGATCCACTGAGATTTCTCCAAACAGCCAGCTCCTTGCTGAAGTGACCAGTTCATTTATAAGGGAATAATACACAAAAACATCTAAAAAAACAGCCTCCAATAAAAAAGCCTTCAAATATCATACCCACACACGTGTGATTATTCCTGGCAACATCAAAGAGTCAAAAGCCCAGAAATAAAGTGAGGATGGGGTGTGCTGGGGTTGGAGGTTGCTGTTTGCCGTCTGTTTCTTGATCCCGCTGGTAGCCTGTGAGGATACTCACTCTAAGACAGCTCATAGGCAGGTACATTTGCCATTTATACACTTTCTCAACCTTAAGCTAAAAACAGCACGCAGGAAAGCCAGGTCTAGTTGTTCCTTGCTTACCTCACATACATAAGTAGAAAATCAAAGTCCTGAAATCAGAAAGCAACCTCACCCTGAAATCCACAAGACAGCTCCTTTAGTCTAGTATGTAACTCCTTCCACAGAGGCACCCAAGTGTCCTGAAGAATATGCCTATCTCTTCACATAATGATAGTACTATGTGAGAAGAACCAGAGCCCAGGCAGAATGGAGGCTTCTCAGGCATTCTTCCTTTGTGGAATATAGACAGCACAAAGCTAAGCCTCCCTAGAGTAACAAGGAAGGATCTGTGCTTTCCTATGCACAGAAAAGGACTTGGTATGGTGGCACAACCCACTTTTGCTCTCCGTGAAGAGCACTCAGAAAGTCTGTGGTTCTCAGTTATGGACACTTCAGAATCACCTGGGATACTTTAAAACTTTCTGATTAAGTGGGTCTATGGTGGTGGTGAGGCAAGTGTGAGTGTGTGTGTGGGGGTATGTGTGTCTAAGGTGGTGGTGAGGTGGGTGTGAGGGTGTGTGTGTATCTAAGGTGGTGGTGAGGTGGGTGTGAAGGTGTGTGTGCGTATGTGTGTGTGTTTAGGGTGGTGGTGAGGCAGGTATGAGGATGTGTGTAGTTTTTTTCAATCCCCCTGCCTCCACCTTTGGAGTTGGGGGACTATAGGCCTGGATGAGAATGTTGTTGTTTTATCTGACTGGTTCTATGTATACTCAGGATTTAATGAGCTTATTATTGGATTGTTTTCCACTTTACATTCATTCACTATTCTCAACAATATTCTTCTACCTTAGCTGAAGAAATGATGACTATCTAGTTTGTAGGATTCTTTGCTTTCCTAAGCAGCAGTGCCTCCTCATACAATGTATGATCAGCCTGACCGCATTCTCAGGAATATCCACATGTGTGGTGGAGAGAGGGCTGATTGGTGAAATAGTTTAGAAAAAGAAATTCCATAGTGTAGACAGCAGGCATAGTCCAGTCAGCAGTGTAAGCGATCTTGAATGTAGACAATCAGCTACTTCTTTCTTGGTAAACAGGCTTCCCAGATAGATAAAGGGGCTTTTCAAAGGAGCAGAGATACATTTCAATACTTAGGCCTTTTCCAAACACTGGAGTCTTACATAGATATAATGTGTCAGTTACATTGTATCCTAGCAACATCTCTCACAAAAGGAGAGTATGTGATGCCAAGCAGGTACTCAGCCTGGTGTTTAAAGATTGAGGAGTGAGCCTCACTCTAGAGAAACATGCACTAAGAAACTCCAAAGGAGAAAAGGATGTGTGTCAAGAAAGGAGGCAGACAAAGGCATTTTTTGGTTCAACGTTTCACTCAACCTACTTGTTTTTTACTCCTGATGCTTCAGTGTAGCCATGACTCCAAACTGCTGGAGCTCCAGATGCATCTCCTGCCGAAGGCTGGTCAATCTTAAAGCAGCGGATGTTACTAAGGAGAGAAAGGAGGCAAGAATCACTAGGAACAGAGGAGTGTGAACTGTCACCTTTACCTGAGAAATGAAAACTGCTAAGCACTCTCCTCTTATCACCTCTGCTGTATCTACTGTGAATGAAATATTCATTGGCATCAAGAACCCACTCCTCAAGCGCTTTATGTTGACAATGGTAACAAGGGCACAGACGTGGCATGAAGAGCAGTTTTCATGGTGACTATGAAGCAGCAAGCAGAGATTGACAGACTGTACGCTACAGTCTGCTCTTCCCTCAGTCTTGGCATGCGTAAGTACTTTGACCTCTAGCATCTGTGTCAACAGTAAATCCCAGCATTGAGAAGGCAGAGACAGGATCCCTGGTCAGTCAGCCTAGCCTAATGGTGAGCCCCAGACTCTGTCTCAAGAAACAAAGTGGGTGGTTCTTGAGGAATGAGGATGATCTCTGGCTTCCATGTGCACATGTACACATGCGTACTTAAAGAAAACTAAACCTAAAAGGAAACAAAACTTGTATCAAGTTAAGTTATAATTCTTACACCATGAACATTCATATTTGAAAAGAACAAATACCAGTTAGGTGATGGTTAGAGAATTCGCAGTATTCATCCCCATACCCAATTTCTGTCCATATCATCCATTCAAATAGCCAACAAACATTACTGAGAACTCGCCACATCCTAGATCTTCCAGTTTCTTCTTTACATGTATAAGCCATCTACATTAAGACTAATACCATACAATAGACATGTAAAATTACATTAACAAGTTACTAGTTTACTACATGAACTAAAATGTGAGATTTAGTTCTCTCAGCTATGAAAGGGTCAGTGGGACTGAAGCAGAGACATGACATAAAAAGGAGTCAACACTCCCTGTTTCTAAAGCAGCCTATAGACAGTACCTCATGCCCATGGGAAGGAGCATGAATGCATGCTATGTGGCCAAGTGAACCCCGCTCACTGTGAATTACCACTGGGCTCTCTTCACATTATTTAAACAAGAGACAGTAAACATATGCATTTCCTGACAACCTAAAACTTAACTCTTTTTGTCAAGACCTCAAGAATTTTAACTATCAGAATACTCTTCCTAAGAACTAGATAAAATTTAACTAGTGTTCACTTTGGTTGTGTAAATACATGATTGAAATTTCTCTGGAATTAATAAGTTTTGTTAAAGAAAAAGTTCTAAGGGCTGGAGAGGTGGCTCTGTAGGCAAAGGGGGCTGCTGTTAGGGACAAAGACCTGAGTTTGGATCCCAGCATTCATATAAAGGTCCAGGCATGGCTGGGAGCACCTGTAATCCCTGTGCTGGGTTTGGAAGGGGGATAGAGACAGGAGGATTGCTGGGGTTTGCTGGCTGCCAGCCTAGCTGCAGGTTCCATGAGAGACCCTTTCTCAGACAGTGGCAGAGGTCATTTGAGAGTACATGTTCAGGTGTGTGAACTCCCCCTCTCCAACATCAGAGTGGCAGAGCAGGTCATCTGAGTGCATGTTCAGATGTGTGTATCCTCCCCTCCACCCCTACCCCCCACATCAGAGTGGCAGAGCAATTACTAGCTATTCACTTTCTCACTTGGAAAACATAGATGGTATTAATATAAAATTAATTCTTAATTTCATAGTAGGCTATTAAGTCCTCTTTTGAACTGTTTCAATCTTATTAATAAAAGAGAGGCAATTGTGGAATATTCCTTTACACTATGTGAGTAAATATAAAAGAAAAAGCCTCGTAAAGATGAAAAATACACAGAGAATATGAATACTATATGTTATTGTGTTGTCTTTGAATTTTTTGACTGTTGAGGAAGGAACAATAGCTGCTAAGANACACTGGATTATAAAAGCTGCTGGATTAAACCAACCTATATATTTTAAAAATGTCTTGACTTCAAAATGGAAGTCAAAAGATAAGTTATTTTGGGGAAGAGGTTATGCTTTTATTTCCACAGGAAATGAAAGGCTGTGGATTCATTCAAAGTTAAAGATGATCAGGTTTGATTGAGGAAGATCCCCCGAAAATACTGGTTACAAACAAAGAAATAAACCTAGAAGAACTACAAGACACGTGATGTGTATTTTATCTGTTCAAACATAAATCAAAAAAATAATCTTTGGCTGACTTGTGTACAATACACAGTCTATACTTGGTAATAATACACATATGTTTGTTACCTTTAAAAGTTTATGTATTTTCAGAACAAGAGGACCAAATACCTATAAAAACAGATGGTCCAGGTTATCCAGCATTTCAAAATGCTTCTGTTACAGTCTCCTCAAAATTCTGCATCCAAAACAGCTTTCAAGCCTGCTGGCTCAGATGGTCCAACCTCATGGACTACTTCAGCCAGGACTCCATTATTATCCCAATTTTCTCAAGGTTCCCCAAAGATACCAGTGCCAACAGACAACAGGAAGTAGTCTAGAGAATGACACCCACATTCCCAAAAGATGGATTATGGACGTTTGTAGTGGTATTTGCTCTGCCCATGACGTTGGTCTATGTGGCTCAAAGGGGGTGGTGCTTCTTGCCTTCATACGTGACCTCTTAAAAGGAAGAGGGGTCACATTCTTCTTCTTGGAGTGATCAGAATGCCAGGTGCATTCACTCCCGGACAGAACAGAGGATGACTTAAGCTGTTTACTCAGTTCTGTATTTGTGAGTGTATTTCCCCAACTTATATCTTAATAAATTCCAATTACCCATTAAATAGACTCATGTGGATTCATCTTAATAAGTGGTGCTAAACTTTGCAAAGACAAGGTAGGACAGTCCTTCAAATTTCCCTGCTTCTCAGAAATGTCTGTCAGATATGCTAGGCCTATAGGCCAAAGCTGGATGCCCCAACATTACAGAAAAACCTAGGGTGACTATCCAGGCAGCAGTATGTCCCTGTCATTAGGTAACATCTCAGCCTTCTGGGGTCTTTTATGGAGTTGAAGACTAAATAGTCACAGTTAAAGTTTTCCTTAGTTGTGATAAAAGGTAAATTAGGTATAAAACTTTAGACTTACAAAGATAAGATAGATAATAGAGTATTTTCTCTAAATCTGCCAAATACAAAAGGACTGGATATTGTAACTGTAATTCTTACTCAATACCTGTTTTGTTGTATGTAATTTTACTATGTTAAAGTTAAAACCTTTCTTTTTAACCAAACAAAAAGGGGGAAATATGGAATATTCCTTTACACTGTGTGACTATATGTCACTGTGATTGGTTTAATAAGGAAGCTGACTGGCCAACAGCTGAACAGAATTAAGGTTAGGAGGGAGAGCCAGACTGAGAATGCTGGGAGGAAGAATGGCAGAGTCAGGAGTCCCAAGCAGACAGGCAGAGAGAAGCAAGATGGGCATGCCATACTGAGAAAAGGTACCAAACTAAATGGCAAAGCATAGATAAGAAATACGGGTTAATTTAATTGTAAAAGTTAGCTAGTAACAAGCCTGAACTATTGGCTGAGCATTTATAATTAATATTAAGCCTCTGTGCAGTTACTTGGGAGCAGCTTGCTAGACAGAAACTTCCACCAACAGACANTAAAAAGTGAATGCACTGCTATGTACTCTCCCTAGATGCTAGCACTAAATTTTCTCTCTATAAAATGCTGTCATATTCCCCATCTGTTGTATACCTATGCCACCTTCCTGATTCTCAGGGCAGCTGATGGTCCATTTCCAAAGACACTGATAATCTTTATAGGCCAAAGAATTTTCACAGAAATAATTTCATTTTCCAATCATTACAGGAAAAAAAATCAATGTCTCCGCCTTGTTCAACAATCCTTTGTAATGAAGCACTCACCACTCTAGCCTAACTAGGTAACTCAACAGCCTCCTGAAAAGATAGCAGCGTAGACCCTCCAACATCTTGCCATCTGGAATAGGGTTGAGCTCAAAAGCTCGGACCACAGAAGAGTTCCCATATGTACTCACTCTAGCTCCTGTAGAACAAGTCTGCCAATCCCTAACCACAGTAATGTGTGGAAACAGTCCAGTTAGTTATTAAGAAGACACAGTCTCTGTGATACTAACCAGAAGGTAACATTTTCAGTATTATGATTCATCCTTACTAATTATTTTTTAACTCTGAGAGCACAACGCCTTCACTACAGGAGGTCAGTCACTCCGGTAACATATGCTCACTGTAGAGACTTTAACAGATTTTATTTATGCAAATGTAACTAAGGGATCACTTATCTATCATCCATCTACCTGTCTATATATCTGTCATATACTTATCATATTTCTACCAACTATCTATCTATCTATCTATCTATCTATCTATCTATCTATCTATCTATCTATCTCGCACCTATCACTTATGGTGGTTCAGCATATTTTTCTAATTATGTCATGAATATTTTCAAGCTATTTTATATTCATTCCAAGTATAACTGGAAATACCCTGATAATTATCTCATTTGAACTGAGGGTCCATGAACAGCTGATGACTTTTGGGAGATAGGGTCAATTTTCTTTGAGGGTGTGGTAGGCTGACCACATACTAGTGGATGGCCCCACACCTAGAAGTATATGAGTGGACGGGTCATTTAAACTCCACAAACTTTCAGGGATTGGGAGGTAAGAGTGTATCTGGGAGGAACCAGGGAGAGATGTTGGAGTTTGGGAGTAAAGAATAAAAAACAGAGAAAAATAAAACAAATTTTAGTATTCAGAGCCATGACATAAATGAGTGTTTTAAAGACTCACAGAATGGGTCAGTCACTTTTAAAGAAAACTGTACTAAGGAAGGCCAGGTGCTCTCACAGAGCCAATCTGAAATGTTGGAATATTTGTTTTTTCTTGATACACTAATAAGCTTGAACATCATTTTGTGTATGTGTTTATTTTTTTTAAATATTAATGTCGTTGGCTCATTTTCTATTTGAATGAGAACTTTTTATTTTTAATTCTATGCATGTGCACATGTGCAGGTATCTGCTTAGGGTGGAAGTCACTGTATCCCCTGGAGCTGGAGTCCTCTGCAAGAACAACATACACTGTTGACCACTGAGCTATCTCTTTAGCCCAAAATGGGAGTGTTTCTTATTGGTTTCTAAGAGTAATTTCTGCCAACAGTATCAATGCTTTAAATTAGTTTTTCCAGTATTTCTTCCCAATTGTCATCTGTCTTTTAGAATTACTTTTAGTAGTTGTGGGAATTGATGAAAACTCGTGTAACACTTCTGTGTGTGTGTGTGTGTATACTAGTCTACATATACTGATTTCTTTTACTGAGACTTTCTCAACCCTTTCTGACATAAAAATAATTTATAGCTTACAAATACATTAAAACCATTATATTCTACATATTTAACTCATTAATCCACCTGGAATTTATTTGGTACAATTTTTCTCTAAATACTTAGTCCATGTAAGGAGAAATCTTGAAACAATTATTTTTTATCTCTTGGAAACAGGATCTCTCACTCTGTAGCTCAGGCAGTCCTGTAAATCACTGTTTAGTCTGTTGACCTTGAACTCAAGTCAATCCTTCTGCCTCAGTCTCCTAAGTGCTGGATTACAGGTGTGAGCCATCATGCCTAGCGTTGATCAAATTATTCGAAATAAAGCTTTCCTATCATAAATACTCATGAAGATGGAAATATAGGTTGATATTTTGTGGTACTCTTAGCTCTCAAGTGTCTTAAGGATAATGCCAACCTTTCTTGTCAGCTTACAGGATATGAGGAAGCTGAAGTCTGAAGACTGAGGAAGAGCCATGTCCCCATCGTCCCTGGAACTCTTCTTTTAAGCAGCATTCTTCAGTTATAAACATATTAATTTTTCTATTATGTATTTAAAAGGCCAGCAAGTGAGCATTACTTACACCAGATGGGTTCTGACTAGGAAGCTAAAGCTGGTCTTTAAGCTTCAATTTGTGCTGCCCAAAAAGATTACTCATGGTCCATTCCCCAAATTCTCATCTTTTCAGTTTTTTCCTGGCATATGGTGATGACTTCCAACAAAAACATGAGCAGTGTATAAGAATATACGGTAGAAACAATGATTATGCTGGGCCACTGTTCAAGAATGCTATTTATACAAGCCAGGGCTAAGAAAAATAAAGGAGAAAGCCGAGACCACTCACATAATCCTACGCCTTAAAGGAGAATACTCTTAATACTTGTTACCTATCCTTTGGGGTGTGTTTCAGATGTGTGCAGGTACTCACATGCACAGTGCACACACATTTAATTTGCAAAACATGGGATGATGTGTGTACAAATTTCTTGGTAAGTTTTCTTTTTATCTAACACTATATTGTAGAGACCCATCTGATGACTACAGCTCGATATCAGGGTGTTAATGGCTGTAAAGTATTTGTGAAACACAACTTAATTATATTAACTCTATTTGGAGTTCTGTGATGAATATCACACAGTGGCATTTTTTTCTNCTGATGCTACCTTAAACTTCAACTGGTTACACTTTATCAACATCCATCATTAACTCTCAAAAAGGAAGAAAACTTTAGCAGGATCTAACTGCAACTATTTCACATTTTCAGTTTTTCTTTTCTTTAAAGAATCCAGATTTTAGTTTGTAACAACTTCCTTCACATCACCTACCTCTTTCAAAATCTTTTGATGACATTTGCATTAGGCGTTACAATCATGTTACCAGGAACCACTGGGGTTTATGCTCTCATCTTGGATAATACCTTTCTTTCTTCTGTGTTCCGTCCAGCTGTGTATGTGGTATTAAGTCAAAAGACTCCTTCTGTTTCAAGTGTTTATTTATCAAGTTGTAAGTCCCACTGCTAGTGAACACTTGAGGGGCCACAGTGCTTTGTAAATACTTACTTCAGCAGCTCCAGGCTTTTGTGGTCCAGGGCAAGGCGAGGGTTTCCAGTCAAGTCTAGCTCTTGCAATTTAGGCGGTAGGTTTTCTGGTAGCGTGATTTCGCTTAGCTCATTACAGCTCAGATCTACACACTGATGGAACAATGGAAACAAGAAAGATGATCTGGAGAGGCTGTAGATGAGCACTGGTCCACACAAAAAAATGCAGTTTTCTGCCACTCTGCCACACCCATTTAAGGACTTGGCTACATAAATTGTTTTCACTTTCTTTGATTCCACCATTAATCTTTTCCATTAAAGTCTAGCTTTGCATTTAAGATAAAGCATTAATTGAAAAAAAAAACCTTAAGGATTGGCTCTATTCCCATGGCTTATATCTGTGCCTGCTTGGGCCTTCAGGGTTATAATTCCAATATTAACATGAACCCCAATGGCCTTCTCAATGCAAAACAGAAGAAGAGGAAGACACAGAACTTTAAAGACAAAAACAAACCTGGACATAAAGAAAATAAATAACTCAATTTGAAAATGGGGTATAGGACAAACAGAGTTTTCAAAAGATGAAACACAAACGGCTGAGAAAGAAATGTTTGACATTCTTAGCCCTCCAGGGAAATGCAAACCAAAACTAATTTGAGATCTTAACACCAGCCAGAATGGCCAAGCCAAAAGAAATGACATGACAGCTCATGAAGTAAGGATATGGGGAAAGGAGAACATTTACTCATTGCTGGGAATGCAAACTTGTACAGCCACTATAAATCACTGTGGCAGTTCCTCAGGAAGCTGGGAATAGATCTACCTCAAGATCAGGTATACATCCTACTACAGAGACACTTGCTCATCCATGTTCGTTTCTGCCATATTTATAATAGCCAGAAATTGGAAATAGCCTAGATATCCATCAATTGATGGACAATAATGAGAATGTGGTATATTTACACAATGGAAAATTATTCAGCTGTTAAGAAAAAGGGAATTATGAAATTTTTAGGTAAATGAATGGAGATAGAAAAAGTCATCCTGAGGGAAGTAACCCAGATCCAAAAAGGCAAATATATGCTTTCTCATATGTGTGGATGTTAGCTTTTAAGCTTTAGATGTGTGTGTTTCAATCCAAATAACTACAGAGGTAGGTACTAGTAAGGGACCAGTGGAGAGGAGGGAATTTTCTAAGGAAGGGGAAATAAGAATAGTGTTACAAAAAGGTAAAAGGGAAAATAGAATAGGAGAGTTAAAGGAAGGAGGGGGATGGAAAGAAGGGCAAAGTGTGAATATGGGGAGGGACAATGAACATCTAAGCCCATTTGAAAAACCATACAGAAACCTACTACTGTAGAAGCTTTCTGAAATATATACAAATATGAAACGAATCTAAATGGAATCATCAAATAATAGAAGAGACAATTCTGCAACCAAACATTTCTGCCAACAAGTGAGACCTCCAGTGACAGGAATTGGCCATCTTTTTGAGTCCATTGGCCAAAGGTGTCCCATGGAAGCCCCAAATATAATAGCCTATTGATTCTTTCCACAACTTGATAGTAAGTCGCTAAGAAAACACTCATCAAACACAGAGGAGCTAAAAGCTTCACTCCTAATGACTAGTGTTCATGGTACTGGAAGGTACTCTGCATGCTACATCATCATCATCCAGCTACAAACCCCGAGATCTACAACAGCAACCTGCCTGTAATATGTGTGTGTGTGTGT
>LZPO01018493.1:5795-28235 GCA_001675575.1 Neotoma lepida | reverse complement strand
AACTGGGTGAGGTGTTTGGAGATGGCTTTTGCACTATTGGCAGATTTAATCTTCCCAGCCAGGCAGAAGAGGGTTTTCTGAAACTTGCCCATGGGAACATGGGGTTCTGCTATCTCTAGACCCTGAAAAGAGGAAGCCAGTAGCTGGGGACACTACATCCTGTTTCTAGTGTGCCATCTTAAGGTATCAAAATAACAGGGAACCAGTTACTGGGAAAGGAGGGAGGAGGAGAAGGGACTAATCATATCTCTGTTGCATACAGATCANCATTTTAAATCCTCAAAGCAACGTTAGAAACGAGATGTTATCTTACCCTGTTCGGGGAGGAAGACACACAGGCTCAGAGAGGTTAAATGACATGTTCAGGGTCACATGGCTAGAAAAGGAAGAACCTGGTGGCTAATCAGGTGTTGCTGCCCCAACACATTTCCCCAGTGGTATTCTGCTTTTTCTTGGGTGATACTAAGAGACACACCCTTGAGCAAAGTCTACATGGCTTCTGTGAGGCTGGGGAAGGGTGGAGGGGTGTAGGGAACTCAGATGGCTTCCACTCTCTCCTCTGCAGGGCTCAAGAAAGGCGTGAAAAAAAAGATCTCCTCGTCTCTTGCGATTGCTGATATTTGAGACCTAGAAGTCTCCCCATGGCTCCTTATCACATCCGCCAGTACCAGGAGAAGGACCACACAAGGGTTCTGGAATTGTTCTCCAGGGGCATGGAGGAGCACCACCCCGCCACCTTCCACCGCCTGCTGACACTGACCCGAATCCATCTGCTCTTAGTTGGGGTGCCTCTTGCCATAGTCCTGGTGTCTGGCTCCTGGCTCCTGGCTNTTGTATGCATCTTCTTCCTGCTTCTATTCTTGCGGTTCCTTGCCAGTAAGCCCTGGAAGGATTATGTGTCCACATGTTTGCACACAGACATGGCTGACATCACCAAGTCCTTCTTGAATGCACGTGGCTCAGGTTTCTGGGTGGCTGAGTCTGGGGGACAGGTGGTGGGCATAGTAGGTGGTCTGATAGTCAAGAATCCCCCGTTAGGGAGGAAGCAGCTGCAGCTCTTTCGCCTGTCTGTGTCCCCACAGCATCGAGGACAGGGGATAGCAAAAGCACTGGTCAGAACTGTCCTCCAGTTTGCACGGGACCAGGGCTACAGTGATGTTGTCCTTGAGACCACTATCATACAGCAAAGTGCTGTGACCCTTTATGAGGCTATGGGATTCCAAAGGACAGGCCTATACTTATATGGCAGCATTGTTGGAAGACTAATTGATTTTATTATAATTCAGTTTACATACCCGCTCCCTTCTGCTCAGGAACACAGAATTTGATCTTATTTCTTTCCATATCTGTATATGGATTTTCACTGTACTGTAACAAGGAAACCCTGGTATTTCAGTGGACAAATAATAAAGGCATGTTTTTCAGGGTCTTTGGATTGCTGTCTGTTTGATTATGGGTGACAGAATTGAGGCAATGAAGCCCTGTTTCCACTCAAGTCACCTTCCTGAAAGTGGCAGGGCTGTGGCTCTGATGATATGGGAGTGGTTTTCATGACCTGAACAGGATGTGTGGCCCCTACTGCCAAAGGCTAGACCCAGTGCCATGAACCAGTACTAGCAAGTAGAGGCCAAGCATGGCATGTTCCCCAGGTCCAGGAAGAGGATGTGTGACTAGTATCTCAAACATACAACACTTGGGGCTAAGACNNGCTCNAGTCACTGTCCCAAGCAACAGGGACTCCAGAACTTAGGTCCCTTCAGCTTGACCATGTCACTCTGCAAGATACAGATCCNTGGGTGGGTGGGGTGTGGCTCAGTATTGCTGCCTGCAACACTGCTTCTCTTTCTTGCAACTTCATCTCTAGCAATGTAGTACCATTTAGTGTCTTTCATCGTGCACTTCCCACCCAGAGGGTCCTTCTGACCAAGGTTGTCTAGGTTCCCCTTATTTGGTAAAGTGTGACTNCCAGGCAGTATTCAGGCTACTTCAGCCATGGCATTGCATCCTGCTGGCAGCTGTCTCCTCAGGGGATCTGGCTGACAGCTCTCTGCCACTCTGCCAACTGGCCTTGTTATCCCCATTTTACCTCGGGAAGGCTCTCTGCCAAAACATGGTGTTTGGTTGGAACCTCCATCTCATTCCTGCAGCTCCTGAACTGTCTCAGAAGCCCCAGTCCTGTCTCTCCAAACCCTGCCCACTCAGAGAATCTCTGAACAAAGGGAAGGCATCAAAAAGCCCAGTACTGCATTCTTGGTGGCTGCAGCAGCTCCTCCCCTGAAGCCCAAGTCCCCACCTAAATCATTCAGCTTTTGACCATACTTGGCCACAAACCCAGCTTGTGCTGGAAATGTCATCACCCTACCCTACAAGCTATGTAATCTCCCTGCTTTAGTTCGGGGTGCATGGCTTTTCTGGCCTTGATCTCTGGGACTGGAGTATCCACCCAGGAGTTGNTTTGCTCAAATAAAACTTGTTATACTTTTCCAATACAGCTTGATCTGGCTTACTGCATTGGCAGAGAAACCGATTATGGGGGGGACANAAAACCTATTATCTTGGTGCTGAAACCTAGGAGCAGTTGAACTCTCCTACCCACTGGCCTCCAGCAATGTGGGAAGCCACTGCCTTTATCTTTCTTTCCACCAGATGTGATCTACTTTCAACTCACAGTAAGTCACTCATTACTCAGCCACCACCTACAGAGGTACTGAGTATCTCTTTCTGGGGCCAGGACCCTTGGGATCCTCTGCCAAGCTGTGGCCATACCAGGAAAAGTCGGTCCATTCTGGAGCAGAGACAGTCTCTGTTCCAGGGGACCATTTTGTTAGGAGACATCTTCCAAAGGCTGCACTCATCCCCACTACTTGACCCCAGGCTATCGCATGGGATGCCTCATCCTAGTCTTCAGTCTCCAGCACAGGCTTGGAAATGGCAGCACTGGATCTAAACCCAATCTTCAGTCACCCCTGGGGTATCTGCTGCAAAATTTATCCAAATTGGGGCTGTCACACCATACTCTCCAAACAAATGGTTTGAGCTCCCTCATCCAGAGTTTTTGAGCTCTGCAACCNTGCCCCTCCCTCTGTAGACAGTGCTTGGTGGCCTAGGTTTTTTGACCAGGGTTGTGGTGGATCCAGATGCTTTTTCACCCAGGGACTGACCCTGAGTCCTCCACCCTGACTGAGCTGCCTGAGTCACTGGCACCTCCCACCTCTGTTCTTCCTCTCGGTTCTCTTGTCTCTTCCCTGTTCTGTCTATCTATCTGTCCAACTCTCTCATGTCCCCACTCCAACACGGCCTTTCACTCTTTCACTCTCCCCTCTCTGAATAAACCTCTTGCACTAACTCTGTCGCACGTGCTATGTTCTCTTAATGGCATACCTTGGCAGGGCCCACCAAAAGGTACCCAATTTGCCTTTTTTAAAAAAATCTTTTCATTGGTGCCAAAGACTCACCAGGCTCTTCTGGCGTTTGGTCTGGTCATGCTGGGATCCTACCCTTCTGCTCTACCCAAAACAGATCTGCTCTCTCTGTTTCTGTCTGCTCTCCTACCCCAAACTTCATAAATGTCCCGTCCTTACGTTTGTTACACCATGAGGGTTAGAGCCAGAGAGGCCAGCTTCTGGGTGACTGTTCTCCTNGNAGCATTCACTGACCTAACCCCCAATAAGGTATGTATGGATCATTTGTCTATAAATTTGATTGCAAATCCTAGAGTCCAATTCTTCAGCTGCTGTTCCCTCTGCCCTGTGACGCCATCCATGTGGGTACATATGTGCTCGTCGGCTCCCGCAGCCTCCTGCATCCATGTGGACATCTCCTCTCCTGCTCTCTCCCCTCTCCCAGCAGCCTGGGAGATCCACACCTTAAGCTCTGGGCTGCTGTATTCCATGTGCTCTGGTTCCTTTGTCCTGCTGACACACATGGACACCTCCCTTGACTTCTCCTTCCTAGTTTTCTCTTGCCTTGCAGCCAATCTGATCACCCCAACAGTGTTCTCCTTTGATACCCCCTCTCTCTCCCTCCACATGGTTTAAAATCTATACAATTTCTAACAAAGTCTATTTCCTCAGAAAGTTTTATTTGTCTCATTGTTAGAAAGGTTTTGTCTATTTTGTATGGATGGATGGATCTGTGCCTGTAAGGCTTCTTGCAGATATGGAGCCTCACAAATTGTATCAGGCTCAAGTAAATGTGTAAATGTATGCGGCTACTGCATGTTTGTTTCTGACTGCACTGGGATGCATGAGTTTGCTATGTTCCATGTGTCCTGACATACTCAGCTGTTACTGTTGCAACTAGCTGCCTAGGCTCAGAATTTGCCTCTGGGCTTTCTGGCCACTGAATCTGATATAATAGTAAATATAATATGTCATTTGGGTATAAATAATTCTAAAGTTGTTTTATGTTGTTCTACTTTATTAAAAAACAACTAAGGGAATCCCAATTTTTATGGTTAAAAATTCTGAAACAATAAGTTAACTTAAAACTTGTAACTCTGAATTGGAGCTCTTCTGGGAAATAACACATGGTTTGCCACCATCTTAACTAAACTAAGTGCAGTCATGTGGGTAGGGTGGAAAAGAGAGCAGTCATGTGACTTCACCGCCATCTTGATTAAGGTGACCACATGGAGTGGGCCTACAAAGGAGCCAGCAACAGGTCCCCAAGATATTTTGGATTAGGATCTATTTTTTTATGAAAACAAGGTTTATGAAAGATGGGATCTAAAACAATGCTGGTTTACTGAAGTGGTAAAGCTGCACCTCCATGTATTCACGTACGGGAACATATCTTGATGGCAGCCAGATTTTGAAAAGTAAGAATAGTCCACTTGGCATTGATTTTACAGACACTGAATTGTTTACACTGTTGAAATTTGGTTTTGCCTTCTACAAATTATGGTTGTGTTGTACGTCTGCATTCTTGACATAAAAAGGTACTTTAGTTGGATATAACCAGAATACACAGTTGAGAGATCTTTAATGTCTTTAAAAGAAAATTTTTAAGTTTTACAGAAAGTTTCAATAAACTGGATATTTGTAAGAAGCAGTTTTAAAATGCTTAAATTTGTAAGGCTATAGGACATCTTAAAATTTATAAGACATTTTATTGTAATACCTTTGTTAATGTATGATCTCAATCCTCAAACACTTCAGAAATCTGAGAATATGGCATTTTAAACATTTAATAAAAAAGCTTTTTCTGATAGAGAGACACGCCAGCTCCTGGCAGCACCCCTGTCTCTCCAAAAGAAGGTGGATAGGCACAGAAGAACCTCACCTGGAGCTTGCTTTAAATGTGGCAAAGCTGGTCACAGAGTGGGAAAAAAACTGCCTTTTGTCTCAACTGCTGCCAAGACCCTGTCCAAACTGTGGACAGGCAGGACACTGGGGGGTTGATTTCCCCACTTTGCCTAGACAGCGTAGCCTGGTCCTGCCAAGTTCCTACTCCACAGGAAAGTCTGTCAGATCTTCTGGACTTGGCAGCCGAAGACTGATGCTGCCCTGGGACCTCTGCCCCAATGACCATGGAGGAACCTGGGGTAGCTGTCTAGGTAGCCAGTAAGTCCCTGTCATTTTTAATAGATTCAGAAGCTGCTGGTCTGCACTTCTGCTTACTCAGGTGAAATTTATCCTTCTCAGATCTGATGGTGTTTGATGACTAGGCTACTGAGAGCTTCACCAGGTGAATAGCCCCACCTACCCACCCACCCACCTAAGGCTACAACTGCCTTGGTAGTTCATTAGTTAAGTTTCTCGTTAAAAAATAATACAGACAGGTTTGCCTTGTTCACAGGCTTCATAGTAAAGGATAAACAGGTTTCAGATGTAACTTTCCACTACAGAAACAGAAAAATGAAAACGTATAAATGCAAGTTGTAAAGATATAAGTAAATGATTTAAGATGTATAAAGATGCTTCTAACTTCTGTCCCCTGTCCATACTATTGTTACATGGGAATTTTAGAGTTTTTAGCATTGATAAATGGAGTTCTGATAAACTGACAGAGCATTGACTATTTACTATTCAGTAAAATTTAAGATTTTGAATTTCCTTTGGTTGTCTTCTAAGTATAGACTTAAAGGTGCATTTCATTGGGCTAAAACATGTATCAGGCTCTCTAGCCATAGGGAAAATGTTCATGCCTTTTAACCCAAGCCATACTATGACACCAAGGTGTAAATCTGTTCCAGCTGTTTTACAAACACCTGCATGTTCCTGGGGAGAGAGTGCTGCTACTGTATCAATGAGTCTGGCTTGGTGGAAACTGAGTCTGGCCTGGTGGAAACTGATATCAAGTCACTCCACAAATTGTCTGAAGAACTTCATCAAAACAACCAGGGAACATCTCCATTCCATTCTTTCTGGAAATTTTCACTCTTTCCATGGCTAGCCCCATTAATAGGTCCGATGGTAATAATCTGTCTATTTCCTCACCACAGCAATTTGCCTTCTCCGATTCCTCCAGAAACAGATTTAGGAGGTCTCTAGGGTGGCGGTTAACTGAATGCTTCTTCACCCATACCTCCTGCTGAGCACAAGTCCACCGACTCCCAACTCCCCCTCCCCACATCATCCCATGCCATCAGGAAGTAGCCAAATTTGAACCCGAAATGGTTGGGATGTTTGGTTGGAACCTCCATTTCACTCCTGCAGCTCCTGCACAGTCTGAGAAGCCCCAGTCCTGTCTTTCCAAACCCCGCCCACTCAGAGAATCTCTGAACAAAGGGAAGGCATCAAAAAGCCCAGTCCTGCATTCTTAGCAAATATGGCAGCTCCTCCCTTGAAGCCCAAGTCCCCACCTAAAGTGTTCAGCTTTTGACCATACTTAGGCACAAACCCAGCTTGTGGCAGACATGTCAACACCCCTACCCTACGAGCTATGTAATCTTCCTGCTTTAGTTCAGGTNAATGGCTTCTCTGGNCTCTNTCTCTGGGACTGGAGNATCCACCCAGGAGTTGCTTTGCTCAAATAAACGTGTTGTTATACTTTTTCTTTTCTTTTCTTCTTTTTAATAAAACATTTGATGTACAACTGCAGGAGAGATAATATACAGATATCTTGAACATAAATACAGGTTACAAATTCTTNTCCTAATAGTGAAATGTTTCACTAAAGCATGCCCAGTGATTGGGCAAAACCAAAACATATTTTATGCTACAGTCATCCTAGGGCCCTTCCTGCTAGGTAGCCTCACTGGATCTGTGGGTTGCAGACTGATTGTCCTTTGGTTTATATCTAGTATCCACCTATTAGTGAGTACATATCATGTTATACTTTTTCAATTCAGCTTGATCTGGCTAAGCCCTAGTAACTTGCTTCCCAGGAACAGGGGCCTCTCTGTGTACGGCACACATGGGTCTCCTTGTTCTTTGCTGTGTTGCTGAGCACCACAGTTGCTTCCACAGCCCCAAGGCCCTCCTGTCTCTCAACTCAACCATTCAAACGCGTTTCCCTGTCCATTCTAACTAGGCCACTACCCAAAACAAGTTTGTGTTACCTTGAACCCTGCATCAGTTGAATTCTCAATTATGGACCCTTCAAGACAGCTCTGTGTGTCAGGAAGGTACTGGACTTGCCTTCCCAAATCTCTTTCTCTGCTTACACCAGTTCTCTCCATGTAGCAAGGCCAGATCTAGGGGGTCACAGGACAAGACATAAGGGAGGTTCCTTAACCTTGTACTTTGCAATGTATAGACAATAATGATGAAACAGCTCTTCTCTTCCATNGTATATATGGGATCTGGAAGCCAGATGACATATACAAAGAGTACCAACAGGACAAGGAAAATTGTCATTGTGAGATGAGTAGGAGTCCTGGGCAGGTGGGAATGCCATGTGAAGTGCCAGTCCCTCAGTGATAGAACTCCACTGAGCCAAAGATTCTTGTGTTACATGACTTTTTCTATGGAAACATGAAATCAACATCTTTCCCCCCGAAAATCACACTATAGTCTATCTTGATGTGTTAACTGAGGTTACTTAGGGAGCACCTGTGAGGGGTTACTGATGGATGGGCACATGGAAAGAAGACTCAGAGAGCATGGTAACCAAAAGCCAGCTCTACATGGCTGGTGACCAGAGTCTATTGTATACACTACATTGAAGAGTCTTCTCACCAGCAGTAACTTGTTAACCGCTTATAGAAATTTCAGGAGGTCCCATGAATCTTGTAGCTTTCTTGGGAGTTTCATGAGCCTCCCTTTATCTTTACAAGGGAATATTTCAATCTGGAGGAAATAGCTACACAACATGATACCCCTTTCTCCACAAATTTCTTTCAGCTCACTCTCACTTAATGTTGCTTGAGCCATGTGCAGGGTGATATAGATGCCAACAGTACAGACTACAGGAGAAGACATTTATTCTCAGTAGTTTGACTGGTTATAAGTCTCCACTGTAACCACTGCCTACTACAAAAAAATAAGTTCTTTTCCACAACCTTGGGTGACAGCCTCAGAANTCTATACATATGAACAGTAATGTTTAGAAGGTAATTTATAAGCATACATATATTTAACAACAATAACAAAATAATAATAGCCTCCTTCCTGGAGCCTATGACTACTCCAGCCAAAGGTTCCAGCCCACTTACACTGCCAAATATGAATTCTCTCTTGCGAAATGTGTCTTAAATACAATCAGAAAACAGTTGGTTGCACCCATAACAACTATGGCAATTTCACACTGTCTCATTTAGGTTTCCAATTGCTGTGACAAACTACTATTGTAGCAGGCTTTCTTTTGGCCACTAGCTAGCTCCCAAATCAAAACACAGAGACTTATATTAGCTATGAATGCTNGGCCTTAGCTTAGGCTCGTTTCTTGCTAGCTATTATAACTTAATTTACCTGTTTCTCTTCCTCTATGTTTTGCCTCAGGGCCTTTTACCTTTCTTTCATTCTGTATGACTTACTTCACTGCTTCCTCTGTGTCTGGCTGTCTGGATGTCTGGTCCTGGGTGTCTTCCTCTCTTTCTCCCTCATTCTCTCTCCCCTCTTTCCTCCACCCTAGATTCCTCCTCCTATTTCTTCTTGCTGCTTGCCAGCCCCACCTATCCCTCAACTGCCTAGCTATTGGCTGTTCAGCTTTTTATTAGACTAAACAAGTGCCTTAGGCAGGCAAGGTAAAACAGCAACACATCTTTACATAATTAAAAAATGCAGCATAAACAAATGTAGCATGTCTTTACATCATTAAACAAATACAACATAAACAAATGTAACACATCTTTACATTGCTAAAGTAATATTCCACAGCATAAACAAATGTAACACATCTTTGCCTAGTTACAGTAATATTCCACAACACACTATGAGCAAAAGCAACTTGGGGAGAAAAGGATTTATTTGGCTTACATATCACACAGTCCATTGAGGGAAGCCAAGGCAGGAATTTAAACCTAGAGGTGGGAACCTGGAGGCAGGAGCTGATGCAGAGGCCATAGANGATTTCTNCTTACTGGCTTGTTCCCTACTTAGCCTGCTTTCATATAGAATCTAGGACCACCATCCCAGAGGTGACCTCAACCACAATGGGCTGGGCCCTCCCACATCAATTACTAATTGAGAAAATGCCTCATAGGCTTGTCTGCTTACAGCTTGATCTTCTTGAGGCATTTTCTCAATTGAGGTTCCCTCCTCTCAGATGACTGTAGTTTGTGTCAAGTTGACATAAAGCTAGCCAGCACACCTACCATCAAATGTTGTGGGATATTTGTACACTGTGTGAAAAGTATTGCTGTGATTGGTGTAATAAAAAGCTGAACATCCAATAGCTAGGCAGGAGGTATAGGCGGGATTTCCAGGGAGAGAAAAAAGAGGAGGAGGAATCTAGGCATATGAGAGATGCCAGGAGACACAGAAGCAGCAGGATGGGCAGCAGTGCATGATAGAATGTAGATTAATAAACATGGGTTAACTTAAGTTATAAGAGCTAGCTAAAAAAATAAATAAATAAATAAATAAATAAATAAATAAATAAATAAATAAATAAAAGAGCTAGCTAAAAACAAGCCTAAGCTAAGGTCAAGCTTTCATAATTAATAATAAGTCTCCATTTCATTATTTGGGAGCTGGCTGGCNGGGCAGACAAAGGCTCATTTGTCGTGCAAAAATCCTTCTGTACACTGTGTAAATTATGCTGTGATTGGTTTAATAAAGAATCTGACTAGCCACTAGCTGGACAGGANAAGGTTAGGTGGAAAANCCAGACTAAGGACACTGGGAAGAAGAAGAGCAGAGTCAGAGGAGTCACCAGCAAGACATGGAGAGGAAATANGAAGTGCAAGGTNAAAGAGAGGTAATACCACATGGCAGAATGTAGATTAATATAAATGGGTTAATTTAAGTTGTTAGAGCTAGTTAGTAATAAGCCTGAGCTATCTGCTGATCATTTATGTTGCAGAATATTATTTTAAGGTGTGTTACTTTTGTTTATGTTGCATTTGTTTAACTCTGTGAAGTTGTGTTACTGTGCCTGTCTAAAACACCTGATGGTCTCATAAAGAGCTGAACGGTCAATAGCAAGACAGGAGAAAGGATGGGTGGGGCTGGAAAGCAGAGAGAAGAAATAGAAGCAGAAATCTGGGGGGAAAAAAGAAGGAGCTAGAGAAGGAGGAGGATACAAGGGGCCAGCCACCCAGCTACACGACCAGCAACAGAGTAAGAAAGAAAGATACAGAAAGAGAAAAAGGTAAAACCCAGAGGCAAAAGATAGACAGGCTAATTAAGTTAAGAAAAGCTGGCTAGAAACAAGCCAAGCTAAGACTGAGCATTTATAATTAAGAATAAAACTCAGTGAGTGATTTAATTGGGTGCTAGGTGGTGGGTCCCTAAAGAGAAAAGAGCAAAAACAAACAACANCACATTTATAATTAATAATAAGTCACTGAGTGGCTATTTAGGAAGTGGCTGGAGGAATAGAGCTGATTGTGGTTCCGACAAAAAACTTGGCCTATAACAGTGTCCAAATGTCCAGCACCTACATCCACATAAGACCTGAGAAAGCTTTAAAAAGGTTTTAAACACACAAAAATGCAGACAAATGAGGCTTCCTAGTCTATGTCTCTCATGCTTGCTATGGTACAGAGACACATCTCCCAGCTGATGCCTACAGTCTTAAGCTGCCAGCACAGTATGGCCAGAGTGAGCCCCACCAGCATGCCATGAACATGCCACATGGTGGGTTTAAGTTTGCTCATGCAGACAGAAAAGATTACAGATATGTAGTAAAAACAGATTCAAACAGAAAAAAAAAACTCTCTAAATGGGTTACAGCCTGTTTAAAAATATACATAGGCTTGGAAGAAAAAAGAAATAGTAAAGACAGTCATAAAAATAGTTTAAAAATAATAAAGTCTATAAAGAAAAATTAAAGTAATATAAAGGAAAAAAGCATTGCAAAGATGAGAAATACACAGAAAGTCTGGATTCTGTATGTTATTGTGTTGTCTTTAATTTTCTGTTTGCTAATGAAGGAATGACAGCTGCTAAGACACATTAGCTTATGAAAACTGCTGGATTAAAACAACCTATATATTTTGAAAATGTCTTGACTTCAAAATGGAAGTCAAAAGATATGTTCCTTTGGGGAAGAGGTTATGTTTTTACTTCTACAGGTGATGAGAGGCTGGGATTCATTGCAGATTGATATGAATCAGGTTTGATTTAAGAAGACCCTCTGAAAATCCTGACTACAGGCATAAAGAAATAAACCTACAAGAACTGCAAGACACGTGATGTATATTTTACCTGCTCAAACATAAAACAAAAAAATCATCTTTGGCTAACTTGTGTACAGCACACAGTCTATACTTGTATTAATGCACATATATATGTNACCTTTAAAAGTTTCTGTATTTTCAGAAAATTGGGACCAGACAACAATAAAAATGGATGGCCCAGATGATCCAACATCTGAGAACACATCTGTTTCATTTCTTCGGAGTTCTGCATCTAGAACAACTTCAAGGCTGCTGGTTGAGATGGTCCAGCCTCACAAACTACATCAGTGAAGACTTAACCATTATTCTAAATTTTCTCAGGGTCCCTCAAAGATGTCAACACTCCCAGACAACAAGAAGCAGTCTAGAGAAAANAATACCCACATTTCCAAAATATGGGCTATGGATGTTTGTCATCATTTAAAGGGGGTTGGTTACAAGTTGTTATTAGTCATATTCAGGAAAAAAGCTAAACAAAGGAGTTAGATTAAAGGATCCTTTTCTGAAAAAAAAAGGGAGATATAAAAATCATGAGATAAAAGCATAGATTATTGAATCTACTTTAATCCAAAAAACAAATTAATCTCAAAATATTTTACATTGTTATGAATTGTGGTTTATTGATACAAATTTAAAGTTATTTTTACTAAACTATATATATTCATGTTTCTACTCTTGTTTGGGGTATTGTGCTTATGCAACTCTTAAAAATGTAATGTATAATTAATAAATGCGGATTAATAGTCACCTATAATAATCAAACTTATAGTCGTGTTAGATATGTTTTCAAGGACATACACAGATATATTTAAATAAATAGATGATCTTCAAACATTTCAAAGGCCCACAGAATATGGCAATTAATATGTTTAATATCCTAAGGCTTTTCATGACAGTGAGACATACCTGCTCCTGGCAATACCCATTTACTTCAAAAGAAGATGATGGGCATTAAAGAACCTCCATATGGAGTTTGCTTTCTTTATAGCAAAAGCTAGCCATTTGGGCAGAGAAACTGCCCTTGCCTCACTCGATACTTGCATCCTACAGAGGTGCAACTCATTTAAGAGGCCCAGATTCTGAGCACTTGAATGGGGTTTATGAGTGACTCTTTGCACACTACTTGGTGGCAGTAGACTAGGTAGAAGCACCTACGGGAGCTAGGGGCAGATAGACCACCTCCAGTCCAGGACCTGCAGTCATGAGATTCTGTTCTCACTAACCTGAAGGGGGTGGAGCCAGCTGCCAGACCATGTGCTAAGCAGAGCCACACAGCTGAAGGCCTAGCTGCTGTGCAGCAGTTTATGGTTTGGCTCATGTGGTTAGAGAAGCCCAAAGACACACAAAAATTCAGGTCCAGACCGAGAAAACCTCTAAAAAGATATGGTATGTTTATAAATGTGCTTAGATGCTGAAGAAAGAAAAGAAAGTGGGTATAGACAGAAAAAAATAGCTAGGAGGTATAAAAATAAAGTCTTTAAGGAAAAAAAATGAAGGAATATAAAAAGAATAAGTCATATAAGGATGGGAAATTCACAGGGTGTCTGGACCCTGTATGGTGCTTTGTTGACTTTGAATTTTTTAAATGCTAATGAACCAAAAAAAATAGTTTCTGAGAGATATTGGATTATGGAAACTGCTTAATAAAACCAACTTATATATTTTTAGAATGTCTTAAATTCAAAATAGAAGTCAGAAAATATGTTGTGTTAGGGGAGAGATTTTTGCCTTTGTTTCCACAGGAAACAAAAAGTTATGGTTCTCTTCAAAATTAATGAAGATCAGATTTGGTTGGGAGAGACCTCCTGAAAATCTTGACTACAGACATGAAAATAGAAACCAAGAAATATTACAGGACAGGTAATGTGATAAATCCACAGGAGTCTGGTTAAGGAGTATTAGGGAAATTTAATAGGGTAAATTAAGGAAATACATTCATGAATACAGAACAGAATAAACAGCTGAAGTTGTCCTCTGATCTGACCGGGAGCAAATCCACCTTGCAGTTCAATCACACCAGGAAGCAGGCAGGAGAGAGAAAAGCTCGTGACCCTTCTCACTTTCCTTTTAAGAGGTCACATACAATGGCAAGAAGCACTGCCTCCTTTGAGCCTATAGTCCAAGGTCATGGGTGGAGCAAATACCACTACATTTCCCCTTTTTGTGTAAATAAGAAGGTTCTAAACTTAATGCACACTATATACAATACGAATGATTATCAAGTATTGTCCAGGAAAAACAAAGGGAAATAACATNACCAAAAGTGGAACTACAACCAAGAAGAACAACATCAAACAAGAAACACATGCTGAATGTCCAGAATGTCCAGATCATAGGTAAATGGCAAATTACTGAGATTACTCCAATAGCTGTCCTATCCTGAAGAATCAACTCTACTATCTAAAATGTTCTTAGCTAAGGTATGAGAGGATTATATCTGTAGTTACCTAGTCTTCAACTCCATCAAAGACCTGAGAAAGAACATAATAATACCTGAGAAAATGTAAAATGCAAGCAAGCAAGTTCCAAATTTNTTGTGAGAATAGACAGAGACAGCTGGCAGCCTGGACAGTCACCTAAAGTTTCTTAGCATCGTTGGGGCATCCAATTTGCCTACAGGCCTAAAATATCTGACAGACCATTTTCAGAACCAGAAATTTTGAAAGACCATCTTACCCTGTCTTGACAAGGTTCAGTAGTCGCTTTTCCTTGCATCCTGCTCATTCAGAAAAGACAGCCTTCATACTGTCAGCAGTCAAGAAAAGGGCAGTTCTTTGCCCAGCAGGCCATTTTGTGCCAAGAAGAAGACAAACTTCCAAATGGAAATGTCTAAGAAGCCCAACATTGTCTCGGGATCAGATCAGTGCTGCCAGGAAAAATCGTGTCTCACGTCAACAGAATTCTAAGTTATCAAAACATTTAAATGCCATATTCTGCTATGAGCCATAGTAAGAATCCAGCTGAATATGGTAAAGCTATACCTGGAAGAATCAAAGAATTCTTTCAGAGGAACCCAAATCTCAAGGAGTATTGGATGTTATTCAGCTTTTAATAAATCAGCTGTTTCCTGCTATGAATTCCTTGTGTGCTCTCATGCCTTCCCCAAGAACTTCTAACAGTATATTTTATCTGATATACTTCTCTAGCATCCAAAGCCAAAAGGCAGACAGGACAAAGCATTTCAGACCAACTGCTGAGTCTCCTGAATAAAGGTAAACACCCTTATGAAGACACCGCCTGGGAGACAGGTGAACNTAGGTGCATAGCTTTGTTTCTTGTGCAAATGAAGCTCAGTCCCTCCTTTCTCTCAAAGCCTTAATGGCATTCCAGAGCAACTGACTCAGAACAAAGGGTTTTTTGCATACCAGATGCAGTGTAGCAGGTATGAGGCAGGTTTCCTAGCTTTGAGCAGAGTTACCCCACCCTGCCAGTAAACTGCAACATAGAAATAGAGAGACAGTTACATTTTAGGGACTTCTAGACTCTTTTACCTAACAACTTGTAAGATTGTAGTTTGAGCACATTTATGATAGACTCATAACGTTTCACCTAACCACTTATAAGAATATATTTTGAGCACATAAATTCCCTTTCTGACTTATTCCAGCCCTTATCTGACCCCACCTCCTCTATTCACTCACCTTTTGGGTTGCAAATGAAGCTGACTATCACTGCTCTTGTGGGCACCTTGGAAGCATTGTATTGTATTGTGAGAGCTACTGCTTGTGAGGTTGTAGACTGGTTCCAAGAGAGGAATGGGAAGGAACCAGCATGGAGAGAAATGAAGATGAAGATGAGGACGAGGCAAAAAGACCTTAGTTAGAACTAGAATAGGACAGGAGGTGAAGGGACAGAGAGGAACTAAGCATGAGAACAGAATTGAAGCTGTTTGGATGGAATTTTACCTCAGAGGAATAAAGAGGGCAGATTAAAGGTCTCGGTGTACTTAAAATCATTCCCTCAGATTATTTGCACCATTAGCATCTCTTCAGGACCCCTGGGAAGAAAACAATAGAGAGGCTGGGCCCCAGAAGTTTCCAATAATCTTCTCAAGGTCTATGAAGTGTTTGAAGATTACCCATCCATCCAACATATGTTTCTGTAAATCTGGAGAACCTATCAAACATAACTATAGAAATGACAAACATGGGTGACTATAGTTCTGTGAGTCTTATATACCTAAATAACCTAAGGACTAAGGCTACACATTGACAAGGTAAACAGTTTGTAAGCACATTTGTATCAATATACAAAATATTTCAAACAGGAGTAGAAATATATGTACAATACAACAATTACAGTTTTGTATTTGTTAAGGTACTACAATTTCTGCTGGGTCTATTCCTGTTAACTGACAAAGTCTTAATTTTCCTTGTAGAATCAAATCAGAGATCCGTTCTATATAAGTCTTTAACTTCTTGCTCGGGTTACGTGGTAGAAATATCCATTCAAATATTATATATTCCCTTTGCATCAAATTCCTTGTGGGAGGCTGTCTGGAGGGGAGTATGGCCAGAATGTATTTAAGTTCTGGATTCACATGAACCACATGTGCCTCTCTTATTTTATTTTCTACTAGAACCAATTCCTTCTCAGCTTCAGTTGATAATTCTCTTGGACTATTTAAGTCCTTGACCTCTTTTAGGGTATTGGCCAAATTTACTAGTCCATCTTTAGGTATTCCAATGATGGTCTGTAAGTTGGAAATGCTTCCTAACATTTTTGAAAATTATTAAGAGACCAAAATTGACTTCTCCTGAGTTGTACCTTTTGGGGACTAATTTTTGTAGATCTATCTTATATGTTAAGTAATTAATAGAATTTCCTCTTTGTATTTTTTCTGGATCAATTTATAATACCCAGCTAGGCAAATTTTTCTTTACTTCTTCAAACATGCTTTCTAAGGTATCTAACTTTGGATCAGCTAATAAAATATAATCCATATAATGGTAGATTATAAATTGTGGAAATTTTCATGAATTAATTCCAACAGTTTTTGCACAAAATATTGGCAAAAGGTAGGGCTATTTAACATTCCCTGTGGGAGGACCTTCCATTGATATCTCTTGACTAGCTGGGAATTATTATAAGTAGGTACTGTGAAGGCAAATTTTTCTCTATTCTTTTCTTGTCGAGGTATGGTAAAGAAACAGTCTTTTAAGTCAATAACTATAATAGGCCATTCTTTGGGTAACAGAGACAGTAAGGGCATTCCATTCTGTAGGGAGCCCATAGGCTGATTTACCTTATTTATGGCTCTCTGATCTGTCAGCAATTTCCATTTACCAGGTTTTTTTTTAATAACAAATTCAAGAGAATTCCAAGGACTGGAAGATTCTTCAATATGTTGAGCATTTAACTGCTCCTGAACCAGCTGTTCAAAGCTTGTAGTTTCTCTTGTGTTATAGGCCATTGTCCAACCCAGACAGGTTTATCAGTTAGCCATTTTAAAGGTAGTTTTAAAAAAAAAGTTGGTACTTCTGAGAGTTCCACAACAGTTGTGCTCTGTTTATATACAGTCTGAATGGTTGGTGGCTGTTTTTTAGTATCTTATAATATTCCCAGAAACATGAATTGGTCTGTATTCCACTCCTGAGATTGGAGGAAGTTTAATCCGGGTATTCTATTGCTGTAACAGATCTCAGCCCCAAAGATTCACTGCTTCATTTGCCACATATGGCTTCAACATTTCTCTTTGTCCATCTGGCCCTATGCATTCAACCCATCTTGAACTTTGTTTTACCTGAGATAGTGTTCCAATCCCTAGAAACTGGATAGCTACCTCTTGAAGAGGACAATTTAGATGCTATGATTTTGGTGTGATTTTAGTCACATCCACACCTGTGTCCACCAGTCCTTTCAGGACAAGGTTGTTAATTCACACTCTAAGCTTTGGTCTTTGTTTATTTATGGAAGACTGCCAAAATATTCATTTTATGGTGTTTTTTGGAATTTTTGATCCATCTATCAAAGTTGTTCTATCATCCAGTGCAATATTGTTGTTTATATTGGGCACTGAATTATTTGATTGTCCTGGGGAGGAATTTCCTCTACAGTGATTGGAAATGTTTGGACCACATTCGATTTGGGGGCCTGAGAGAGGTTCCCTGAGGCATTTCCCGCTGGTAAAGGGTTGCCTCGTATGTCTCTTGTTGATCTGCATTCACTGGTCCAATGTTAGCCTTTGGCACATCTTCTGCATAATCCAGAATATTGGGGTCTCCTGTTCAGATTATTTCTAGAAAAAGCATTGCTTNTAGGAACACCCTGTGTACAATTTCTTCTTATATGACCTGATGTACCACAGTTAAAACATTTGGTACTTTGGCGCCTCCTTCCACCTTTGGAAATCACCTCTCCTATCCAAGCCTTATTACCGTAGTTAAGAGANTCAATACTGTTTGCATTTTGAATCCATTCCTCCAAAGGAGCTGACCTGACCTCTAAAGGTGTAAGTATTCTTTTGACTTCTGTATTATCATTATCAAAAGCCAAAGATTGAGTTAATACTTGTCTTAATTCTTGGTCTGGTACTGTCTTGTTTATAGCCTTGAGTTAATACTTGTCTTAATTCTTGGTCTGGTACTGTCTTGTTTATAGCCTTGGTCAGTCTTTGTAAACAATCAGTAAACAGTTCTTTTGACCCTTGGAAAACCTTCATATATAGCTCAGTTGATTTCCCTAGTTCTAGAATTTTTTTCCCAAGCATTTAAAGCTACTGTACAGCATAAGGATAATGTACTGTCATGAAAGGTAGTTTGTACAGTTATATCAGTGAAACAGCCCTCACCAAGAATTTGATCTTGGGAAATCTCAAAACCTCTAATTTTACCTTGTTGCTCAAGGACCTTAGCTTCTTCTCTCAACTGACTTTNCNATTGTAACTGCTGGCTATATTCTAACACAGCTGAGATTAACTGATTCCAGTCATCTGGTATAATTCTATTTCTAGAAGATCATATATTTAACATCCGTTTCATATATGTTGAATGTATACCATCTGTAATTACAGCCTCTTTAATGTGTTTTAAATCCCTCATATAAATAGGTTGCTAGATATAATCTATATATGCTTCAGGATGTGTATCATCTGCTGGCTTCTCATGGATGGTGACAGGATAAGCCATTTTACAAGAGCCACCTGGCGATGTTATTACTTGTATGGTTTTGCCCTTCTGCTTATTAGTTCCTCTATTATCCTTACTGAGAGACTCCTCCAGAACTTGAAATCAATTAACTACTGCCTGTTTCAGTGTTTGAACCTCCTCTATTGTGAAGGTTTCTAGAGATTTCATGGAATCAACAATTTTCTATGTTCATCTGAAACATATGGTTCCCAAGACTTTATTCTATCAGTTAGTGATGATCTTTCCTCCTTAGAAATTATCTGAATGGCATTAAGATTGCTCTGAAGAGTTATTGTTTTAGCCATTTATTTCTCATATTTATTATCAATAGAATTAAATCTGGTTGTCCAGTTACTATTAATAGACTAAAGTTCTTGTGGTAAATTAACAGATTCCAAAGAAAGAATCCTATTTAAGTCCTCATTACCACTTTGCAAAGCCTGAGTTCTTGTGGTAAATTAGCAGATTCCATAGAAAGAATCCTTCTATTTAAGTCCTCATTACCACTTTGTAAAGCCTGTATCAGTCCCATTTATGTCTCACTTTTGCTGTTATTATTAAGCCAATGTTTCAATGATATGAGATGAATCACTATGCTAATTGCTAGTATAGTGAACATTGTATACATCCCAGGAAGGTTGTATATGTCCTGTAAAACTTCATTCATAGTAAAAACAACAAAGGTTTTAAATTCCTGTGTGGTGATATTGTCTACCATTTTTTGAGAACTATTCAAAATTTGTAAAGAAAAATTTTATTAATTGTTTAAGGTGTAAAATTATTGAGTAATTTTACCTCAGATAAAATCCTTGAGAGCTGGTCCTAACAGTCCTGGGTGTTCCAGATGTCCCAGTTCTCGCAATGGATTTTGGGTGTATAGCAATATGTGGCCAGCAGATGTTGCAGGTGTAGCACACAAGGCAGGTCTCNTGTGAGCTGACTCAGCTTCTTGGATGAGCTCTGTGAATCAAACACTAACCCAGTCAACCTCAGAGCTGCCAGGATTGCAACAAATGAAGCGATACACCGAACAATGGTGGTGGCTTGGCACAGAATGGCAATGGCAGCAGTGGCACTGGCAGCAGGGTCATTAACCCAGAGTGTCCTGGAATTGGCAGTAGCTACACTGAACCATTTTAAAAGCAAAGGAACAGTGTGCTGGTATTCTCTAACCAGGTGGGGNGCTGTGACCCGATCCAGCCACTACAAGTACAGAAATAGTNTCTCTCAGACACAGTGCTCTATTCACTGTGGAATACACGTGCTTCAGGCAGTGGTTACAAGAACTGCTGCCACATGAGCTGCCTGGCCTGGGTGTGAGCTGCCTGGCCTACAGGCTCCCCATACAGCCACTGTATGCAGGAGAGCACCTGAGCAGTTCCTGGGGGACTTGGGCTCTCCAGGACTCTGCAAGGCAGAGAAACTCACCAGCAGCCGCCCATGGACATTAGGGTTTGGTCACACCAGTAGCCCCAGTAGGCTCAGATCCAGGTGGTTGGGTACCAGATAATGCAATAAATCCATGGGAGTCTGGTTAAGGAGTATTAGGAAAATTTATTTGGGTAATTAAGAAAATAAACTCACAAATACAGAACAGAGTACACAGCTGAAGTTGTTCTCTGATCTGACCAGGAGCGAATCTACTTAGCAGTTTGATCACACCAGGAAGCAAGCAGCAGGGAGAAGGGGCTCATGACCCTTCTCCCTTTCCTTTTATGAGGTCATGTACAATGGCAAGAAGCACCGCCTCCTTTGGGCCCTATAGCCCCTGGTCATGGGTAGAGCAAATACCACTACAGACAGGTGACATATATGCTGATCCCTCTCCATGGGAACAGCTCTGAGACTGGATGAGACAGGATAAATCGAATTGGCTACAAAATCCATATGACTTCTTATTGCATGCCATCCTTTCATTTGGAGATTTGGTTACACAGTCCCAACAGCCTTATAAAGTTAATAGATGCCTTTTACCTGCTCAAACATAGAACAAAAAAAATCATCTTTAGCTGACTTGTGCACACCACACATTCCATACTTGTGTTAATACATGTATACGTTACCTTTAAAAGTTTGTGCGTTTTCAGAAAAAAGGACCAGACATTAATAAAGAAAAGTAGCCCAGGTGATCCAGCCTCTCAGAATGCCTCTGTTGCAGTTCCCTTGAAATTCTGCATCCAGAAGAACTTCAAAGTTGGTACCCGAGATGGTCCAGCCACACACACTACTCCAGCCAGGACTTCAGAGAAGCCCTGCACATTCCCATTACACTGAGACTGGACAACAGGTAGTTCTCCCAGGACTTGACCATTATCCCAATTTTCTCAGGGTCCCTTAAAGATTCTATCACCCCCAGATAACAAGAAGCAGTCTAGAGAACATGATGCCCATATATCCAAGAAGTAGGGTGGGAGGTTTTTGGTCATTCCGTGGCTTATGGATGTTCGCCATTGCTTAGGGGGCTTGGTTACAAGTTGTTATTGGTCATGGTCAGGATAAAAGCTGAACAAAAGAGATTAGATTCAGGGATCTCTATCTGAAGGGAAAAGGCGGGATATAGTATAGAAATAATGGTATAAAAGGGTGAATTGTTGAATCTATTGTTGAACAAGCACTAGTCTCAAGTGTTTACATTGATATGGGTTTTTGTATATTGATACAAATTTGAGGTTATTTTTGTTATGCTGTATATATGTTTCTAATCTTATTTAAGGCATTGTACCTATACAGCTCATTTAAAACTGTAAGGTAAAGTTTTAGTCCATGAAAGCTATTTAGGATAATAAAAAAAGACAGGTTAGTAGTTAGTCATCAATAACAAAAACATATAGTCATTTAGGTATGTCTTCAGTGTCAAACAGAGATATATTTTAAAAGATAGATGGTCTTCAAGCACTTCAAAGATCTACAGAATATGGCATTTAAAATGTTTTAATAACATAAGGTTTTTCATGACAGTGAGACACATCTGCTTCTGGCAGCACCAATTTACTTCAAAAAAGGATGATGGGCATCAAAGAACCTTTATATGGAGTTTGCTTCCAATGTGGCAAAGATAGTCCTGGGGTAAGGAACTTCCCTTGCCTCGACTTCTGACAGTATGCTGTCCAAACTGGACAAACAGGACACAAAAGAAAGTGACTGCTGAACTTTGCCAAGACAAGGTAGGACAGCCCTTCAAGATTCCTGCTTCACAGAAAAATCTGTCTGATATTCTAGGCCTCTAGGCCAAAGATGGATGCCCCAACATTGCAGAGGAAGCTTGGGTGACTGTCCAGGCAGCAAGCTGTCTTTGTCATTTCTGTAATTTTGGAAATTGTTTGCTCTACACTTCCTGTTTACCCAGGCAATATTATATCCTTCTCAGGTCTTTGATGGGGTTAAAGACTAGATAATTATAGTTTTACAGTTTTCTTTGTTACCAAATTCCAAAAAAGGGGCAGTGGTGGCTTACTCTTTTGATCCAATCACTCAGGAGGCAGAGGCAGGCGACTCTCTGAATTTGAGGTCAGCCTTGTCTAGAGAGCAAGTTCCAGGATGGTCAGTGCTACACAGAGAAATGCTGTTTCAAAACACCCTCCAAAA
>LZPO01018490.1:0-28322 GCA_001675575.1 Neotoma lepida | reverse complement strand
CGAAATAATGCTTTTGCATTCTCAAGATGAACTGGAGAGTAGCCAAAGCCAGGTAAGAGTCATGCAGGAAGTGGAAAGCAGGAGCCTCGAGGTCCACAACATGTTANACACACTCTCCACCTGAAACATGGNTAATGTCACAGTCATATTTTCAGTGCACCAAAGACTACATAAAATGGCAAACAACAAGAATCATAAAAACAAGGAAAATANCAGAATACAANGATAAATACAGTCAATTATCCAAATTGCTGGAAACAAAACAATAATTTATGTAAACAACTATATAATGAAAAAACAAAATATGTTTTTACTTTTTGAACTCACTGATATGAATATGGGAATTCTTATCCCATTAATTTTGTATAATGAAATCACTTATCTTTAATATATCTAGACAGATCTTTATAGCATGAAAATTACCCATGAGACTGTGTTGCTGTGCTTATTATCAAACATGTTGTTAAGCTGCAGAGCCTCTTAGATGTTTTTAGCAGGAAAAAGCCATGAGAAAATTAGATTTTTGTTAACAATGTTATTCTCAAAGATAATAACCCATTTAAAAACCAAGTTCTGGCCCCATTAGAGCCACACAAAGAGAAATGACTGCCTATGACCTCTTGGTGTGAAATGTAAAACTAGTTCAGACATGCTTAACTCATTTGGAACTGGAATGCAGTTTTGATTGGCTTTGGTTGAGAACACAGAGGTTACACATAGTACCTTCCGTGGCTGTCAGTACTTGACTTTGACTTATAGGTCAAGATGCCCAGGCCATAGAAAGTTGTGCTTTCTGGGTTGGGCTCAGTGTTAATTAGAATTGGTTTCTGTGGTGAGTGACAGAAGCTGCAAAGTGACAGTGGCCTACTTCATATCCATTAGGGTGGCTAAAGACAGAGGACAAGGGTGGGCTGGACTGACCTCACTGATAGATAGGTGAAATAGTGCAGCCACTATGGAGAACACTCTCCAAAAGCTAAATGCAGTATTACTGTGTGATACAGCATTTCTACTTCTCAGAATCCATTCAAAATACTTAGCCAGGCGGTGGTGGCGCACACCTTTGATCCCAGCACTCGGAAGGCAGAGGCAGGTGGATCTCTGAGTTCAAGGCCAGCCTGGTCTACAGAGTGAGTTCCAGGACAGCCAGGGCTACACAGAGAAACCCTGGCTCAAAAAGCCAAACCAAACCAAACCAAACCAAAAAAATAACAAAAACAGGGGGGAAAAAACCCCTGAAAGCTGGCTATGGACAAGAATAGCTGTACACCCTTATTCACAGCAGCATTATTCACAATAGCTAAAATGTACTGAGGTGCCACTGTCAGAGGTATGCCTAAGCAAATATGGTATACACATAAAATAGAATAGCCCTCAGCCTTAGAAAGGAAGGGAATCCACACATACACTACAACATGAATAAAACCTGAGGACACTGTTCTGAGCCAAATAAGCCAGACACAAGAAGAAAAACAGTGATTCTTCATGAGGTACTTAGAATAGTCATATTCACAGAGATGGAGTAGAATGTTGGTAGCTAAGGACTCGGGGGGCAGCTGGGGCATTAGTGTTTAATGGGCATAGCCTGGGGTAGGGGAGATGGGGCGTTAGTGTTTAATGAGCATAACAGTTCACTGTTGCATGGTGAAAGAGTTCTGGAGATAGATGCTGTGGATTGCTGTGCAACAACATTGGGAATACATTTAATACCATTGACTTGTAAGCTTAAAAGTGGCAAATCTCCACTGGCCATGGTGGCTCATACCTTTAATCCCAATATTTGGGAATCAGAGGCAGGCAGATCTCTGAGTTTGAGATATAAACTATAAATACATCATCCCTATAAACACAAAGTTCTAGGCCAGCTAGGGCTACATAGCGAGACCCCCCAAGAGAAAGAAAGAAAGAAAGAAAGAAAGGAAGGAAGGAAGGAAGGAAGGAAGGAAGGAAGGAAGGAAGGAAAGAATGAAAGGAAGGAAGGAAGAAAGAAAAAAGAGAAAAGGTTAAGAGCATTTACTGCTCTTGAAGAGGGCCAGTATTAGTTCCTAGCATCCTCATCAGGAGGCTCACCACTTCCTCTAACTCCAGCTCCAGGGGATCCAATTTCCTCTTCTAGCCTCCATGAGCACCTGCACTTATGTGCCCCCTCACATATACATAATTAAAAATAAAAGTAAAATCTTTTAAACAAGTGGTAAATCTTACGTACGTGTATTTTCCCACTCAAAACGTCTAACATTGGCTTGTCCAAGATGGAAGTTCTTTTCTCTCTTGGATAAAGTCTAGGTATGCAGTTTGGTGTGGTGATGTATAGTATTTGAAATTCTGAAGGTTCGGTGTGGACTTCAGGAAGGCAGCATCCATGTTTCAAGGCGAGGGATACATGAGGCNATTCTGACTTACTGTTGCCTACATTGCCTAGAAGGGGATACACAGACNTATTCTTCCATCCTATTGGTTAAGACTTAGTTACAACCACTTGTGGATGAAAGGGGGTGGGGGGCTGGGAAGTATAGTTTTTTTCCTAAGCAGCCTGGTGCCTGCTGAATATCCAGGGCTGGAATTCCTGGAAAAAATACGAATTCATACTGGGGGCAGATTACATGGAGTGAGGGCAAGGGTCCATTGGGAAGAACCCTTCTCTCTCTGACCATAATAATTTCTAGGTTATCTATCTACTTATCATTTCATAGAACTTTGGGAAGAAATTAAGTAGGAGAGAATAGCATATTCCTAGTGTCAGATGAGCTGTTAACTGTGTTTGAACTGGGACTCCCTTGCTCAGCCTGGGTAGTGTGGTCATCAAAACACAAGCATCAGAGTCATACTTCACTCTGAGTTCTACTCCCCTCTCTATGAGTTTGGACTCTTTTAGAAACCCAATAAGTAGCTTATTTGAGAGAGGACATCCAGGAGCAGTAGCCAGGGAGTAGGGAAGGATGACAAGAGAGGAAGACAGCCAGTACCAAGTGTGTTATCGAGCAAGTGAGCACCATGGGCAGCTAGCATGTGCATTAGGTATCCAAGCTAGGGGATCTATCTGACTAATGACCTTTGTCAGAGGCTAAGGGCTGCTCCTAGTGGGTGCTGAGTCTCTGGCTTATTCATTCATCTACTAGCCTGGAATAGGATTTTGCTAGGCAGGAGTGATGCTACCAGGATAGGGGCACGGTGCTGGCAGCTTCTGGTGAAGGGACGGGCAAATTATTTCTTCTTCTTCTTCTTCCTCCTCCTCCTCTTCCCCCTCCTCCTCATCCTTTTCCTCCTTCTCATCCTCTTCTTCTATTCCTTTTCTAGCTCACGTGTGTGCAGGCTGGTGGGTGGTTTATGTGTAATTGTATGTTTGTGTGAGGGTGTGTCCCTGTGCATGCACTAGAATGCCAGAGGATGGTATCAAGTGTCCTCCTTTATTACCCTCCCACTTATTCCTCTGAGGCAGGATGTCTCCTTGGACCTGGAATTTGAATTATGTTCACTTGGGCTGACAACATCAACAATTCTCCTGTCTCTGCCTCCTACAGTGCTGGTTTTTCAGGCATGCACAAGACTGTGCCTGGTGTTATGTTGGTCCTGGGATCAGAACTTTGGTCCTCATGGTTGTGCAGTAACTACTTTACTACTGAACCATATCCNTAGCCTGGGGCAAGGTTCTCAGCCATGTTCTTCTTCTTTCCCTGGAAGGTAACCGCAATCACTCTCTTTGGTTGTGAGGATAAATACAGAAACACTGACATGTTGCATGTGTGAATGAGTACATCAGTGTGGGAAATCTGTCGTTTGTTATATGAATGGGGCAGCCTTCTTGTCTTTGTTTGGAGGCCGTGCTTGGGTTACAGCTATGCTAAGATGTAATTCCCTCATCCTCAGGTGCTGGACGGGAGGCAGCTGAGGTGCTTTGAGGATCCAGGGTGGAGGACTTCTGTTTTGTTTATCTTTTTTGGTTATCCACATTTTCTATGTGCTTGATGGTATGAAAGTTATTGGGAAGCAGTGGGCAAGGAAATATGGAATTAGCTGTTGCTTTAAAATTGAAATTACCTTCTTAAAGAGAAGGGAATTATTATCTGAGGTTGAACTTTACACTGGTAATGTGATCTATAACTGTGAAAGCCTAGAAGCTGCCTAATTCTTCTTGCCTGTGTGTCTGATTTGCAGATACGAAAATGAGTGTGACTGTCAGTTGGTTCTAAAAGAAATGCTGGAGCGGCTTAACAAGGTGAGTAGAACACAGCCTTGGCTTTCCACAGCTCCCTTGCAGCACTGAACTGAATGATAGGAGCAATTGTTTCCCATAACCCTCTTTCCATTATTTTAGGATTTGTCTGTTTNTTGTTGCCATTTTCTTTCTTGACCTCTTAATTTCAACTGAGTCTTTGTGAGCGAACTGATGCACAAATACACCTTATGACACAAACTTTGTGGTCTCATGACAGAAACAGACCACGAAGCTGATGTGTTATGCTAGGTGTGTTAATCTGTTTTCCACTAATATAATGAAATACCCGAGGATGGACAATTTGTAAAGAAACGTTTTTATCTCACAGTTTTGGAAGTTGCAAATACAAATACATGCCACTGAATCTGGTGAAGAGGCCAATGACTTAGTTCACTGATGGTAAAAGGCATCACTGTAATAGCATGTGAGGTGAGCTTGCATGGCNAGGTAGGAAGCCATAGTTGGGATGTAAGGCCCTTCCACTATGCCTGCACCCCGATCCCCCCCTTTGAAGGTCCTATTATTTCTCAACGCCTCTGNACTGGGGACCAAACTCCCAACACATGAACCATAGTTCTAGGCTACCACAATATGCCATTACAATGCCCANGTATGTTTTATCCAGATAGACTGATCACAAANGACAATGTTTATTGTGTAAACTGATACCTCTATTCTGTTGGCTAATAGCCTTGAGTTTGCTGTTTTGAAGCAAAGGACTCAGGGAAGAGAGGAAGAAATGTCTATTTCCCTTGAAGCTCTCTCTCTGTCTCTCTGTCTCTCTTTTGAAGCATGAGGAACAGCCACAGGGGAGGTGCCAGGGATTCTGGAACATTCTTGTAATGGTTATATGGAGCTGTTCCTAGCTGGGGGAGTTTCCTTCTTCTGATTGTCCACCATCAGCCTGATTGGGTTTTCTGCTGTAGCTGGGAGAATTCTGTTCTGAGTAGTAAATTTTAGTGTAGACAGAAGGGTTGGACAGACACAGGATTGGCTAATAGCTACAAAGAACTATCTTTTCTGATCATGCCAGAGCTCACCTGTTGAGGTGGAAGGAGTCATGGAGATGATTTAGTTGAAGGGTGCCATTGAGGGCACATGGGCTGCTAGCCCCATGCTTAGAGCCTCATTCTGATAAGACACTTAACTTTGTCCTGTTTGTTTATTTTGTCAACTTGACACAAGTTAGAGTCATCTGGAAACAGGAATGTCAGTTGAGAAATTGCCCCCACCAGATTGCCTGTAGGCAAGTCTNTAGAGCATTTTCTTCATTAATGATTGGTGTGAGCACCTCTGGACTGATGGTCCTAGATGGTATAAGAAAGCAGGCTGTGCAAGCCATGAGGAGCAAACCAGTAAGCAGCACTCTTCCATGATCTCTGCTTCAGTTCTGACCTTCAAGTCCTGCTTTGAGTTCCTGACCCGACTTTATTCAGCGACAGAGAGTGACCTGAGAGTTGTAAGCTGAAATAAATCCTTTCCTCTCCAAGTTGCTTTTGGTCATGGTGTTATCACAGCAATAGAAACCCTAATTTAGACAAAGCTCTTCCCTCCTGAGCTCAGATTGGCCTTACAATTCTCTCCATATAACTGGCAGCTCAGCTTTCCNGGACCCTACGATAAATCTCCCGTGGTTGTGANTTAACCTCCAAATCAATTCCTTTGTTCATTAAATAGACTCTGTAGATTATCCAGTGCCCAACTCCCCCACACGGAAGCTAGGTTGGCCACTTGCTCAGCTATGTTGCCAGCCTGGGATCAGAGATTTTGCTTAACAAGTCTGGAGACGTTTGCTGAGTCAAATCAACTTTTCCCTCTCCACTTAGTTTCAGGGCCAACTCCTATAGTGTCACTTGCAGGAGGGATTCACCCTTGGGTGTGGCTGTGGGAAGACACTGATTCACACACCTGCCATATCATCACGTTGTTCATGCAATAGACATCCAGAACAGATCATTTTTGATTCTTAACAGCACATGTGCCAAAGCAAACCACTCTTTGTTACTCTCTTTGGAGGGAAATAAAACCCTCAACATAACAGCTTAACAGTACAGCCAGAGTTAGTCACATGTGCAGCCTTTTGATGGAGTGAGAATCACAGATGGCTTTTAAATAAATATTCAAGCTTGTACAACCTCTGTAACTCATTGCCACATGTATGTACTTAGAAGATGACTGGCTACCAGTAATTCCCGGGTTTGATTATCAGCTGGACGTTTCTAAGGAGTGAACTTTAAAGCTAAACTCTCCCCCTTTCTTTAAAATTAACAACAATTTGGATCGGTGTAGCTTCTAGGTACNTATGTTTACTTAAAAACAATGAAAAACATTCAAAGGCTGGCTCATGTGCATGCAATTCCCATGCCTCTGAAGTCCCCTGTGGGAAAGAGCAGGAGACCCTGGGGTCCCGGGCAGAAAAAATGGAACATGAAGCGACCACTTTCAGGGTTACCAGCTTTTACCTGTCCAAGAATTCCTCACTCCAGAGAAGGGGGGGGGCCTGGCAAAGGAGGCATTAAGGTGGAGGTTGGAGTGTGGAGAGGCTTGCAGGAAAGGAGAGCAGAGGAAGAGTGCTTAGAGTGCAGAGGGAGAGAGCAGAGTCTAGAGAATGTGCCAAGGAGAGAGCGGAGTCTCAGCTCACCCAGCGCTTCCTCCAGGCAGATGCGAAGAATGACCTACCACAGTTTTGGAAAGATGTTTTGATATCCAGGGGTGGAAGAAAAGTGTTTTTCAAATTAAATCCCAGCTTGCCAGTGGTTTTAATGAACTTGGATCTCCGTTCTTTAGCAGCTGGGTTTTGATGGAAGCCTAGAATTCCCGGGAATAAGTCGTCAGGGATGATTGTCAAGGGTGCCTTAACTTTAATGGTCTCTCTGGCTCCTTTCTCAAAAATGGCTGTGAAGGCTGGGCTGTAGTAGTAAAGGGCTTTCATAGCACGTGCAGACTCCTGGCTTCCATCCCAGCACAGTGGGGGTGGGGCTGTAAATATCCTGGACCATGTGAACCTGTGGACCGGTGGATCTGGAACTTCACCATTGTCCTCAGCACCTGGAAGGGGTGTTGGAACCCTCGAGAGTATTTGTATTTCTAGCTAGCTCTCAGGTACTGTGATCTGTTTTGTGAACCATCTACTCTATTTCGAGCACACACAATATCAGGGTTGGATTATTTTCTCAAATTAGACAGTTGACACAGGCAGTTGATTCTGAAAAACCTAGATGCTTCTGTTGCAGCAGCGTTGGGAAATTCAGCTGACAGCATCTCANGCATAATGAAAACACAAGCGTCTACACATTTCTGTGCTCTGGCACAAATAAAAGAACATGCTTCCAAAACAAATTCTCATCATATCAGCAACTGCACAGTCCCAAAGCGCCGACTCACCTCTGGGATTTTCAGGGCAGTTTATGACATGATTGTCTTCCAAGCAAGACATGTGCTTACAGAACCATTTGATTAACTCCTATTTTAAAGACAAGAATTACNTTTTTATTATCACCACAGGTGGCTTTGAGATATTGCTTTGTGGGAGCTGGTGCTGGTCCTGGCATGATCCCCAGGGGGAGATGTGGAAGGAAGGATAGGTGTCTAGTAGGATGGGCTCTCCACTTGGCATCCCAGAAAAGCCCATGGCAGGTTCCAGTCCTGTTATCATCTGTTANTTTCCATTAACAATGGAGGGACCCACTGATCAGCCTGGTCCAAGTGCCCTCGCAAAGGAACTACACTTGTCAGAGCCCTAAGTTCCATGGATTTGGTTGAAGGGCCACTAAGTGACTAGGGCTGCTGGACAAATGAGCTGTCTGTGGCCTTTTATGATCTGCAGGAAGATGATCCAATGTGCTTAGCATGTACAAGGTCCATCTCCATCCCCATCCCAAAACAAGCAAGCTTCTTTGCTTTGATCTTATACAGTGGCTTCTGTGGTATACTTTATTTGAAGGAAGGTACCAGTGGCTTAAAAAAATGTGACCAGACCAATGTTCTCCAAGGTNTCATCCATCTCTAAGATTCTGAGTGCTTGATCTCTCTTAGCAATAACACAAGGGACAAGGGGTGCTTGGAATCCCGTTTCTAATTCTCCCTCAGCTCTAGTAATTATGGATCAAATACAGGTTCATATTTGGAAAAAGTGAACATCACTAAGTCTTGTCCACCCCACCCTATCCTTATAGGCTGAAAAGGGACAGAAGGTAGAAAACACCGAAGAAATTGGCTCCGTGTCTTTGTATGCCATTCCTTCACACCTGTAAGCTCCAGGGTGGTGAGCCACNGCACATCAAGCTGCTATTTCTGAAGGAGGTGGGGTACATCCAGAGTATTAATTCCTGCATAGGCCCCAATTGCCCACAGAGCCATGAGTAGGCTCCCTGAAGCTCCAGCTCTCCAGTGTCCTAGATGTAAAGACAGCACTGGCTGGGAAGTCCACTCAAGGCAGATCCTGTTATAGATTCAGAATTTCTGTATCCTGGCTGTCAGCATTAGATAGTTGGGGCTCTTCCTACATCTATGGTCTTTTATAAGAACAGTTAGAGAGTCAGATGACATTCTATAGGATAACTTCCAAGGGCTTTGCTGGACTACCAGTCCAGGTGGGAAACCCTCAACAAACCCTCGCATCCACTTAGCTTGGCTACCTTAACTCTCTCACTGGAGAGTAGTGTCTCTTAAATAGTTTGACTAAACCAATATCCACCTTTATTAATGAGAAGCCATTACTAGCATGTAGATGGAGGCTTTTCTCTGTCCTGCCCTATCCCATGGCTGCTTGTAAATAATCACTCAGAGGCTTAATATTACTTATAAATGCTTGGCCTATTGTTCAGGCTTATTACTAACTAGCTCTTACAACTTAAATTAACCCATTTCTATTAATCTATATTTTGCCATGTGGCTGTGGCATTACTGGTCTGCTGGCATCTTGCTCCTTGGGTGGCTGGATGGCATCTGCCTCTGACTTTGCCCTTCTTCTCCCTTTATCTCTTCTTGGATTTCTTGCCTACCTCCATCCTGCCCTGCCATAGGCCAAAGCAGGTTTATTTATTAACCAATGGGAGCAACACATATTCACAGAGTACAGAAAGATATCCCCCATCATTTCCCCTTTTCTGTCTAATCAAAAAGGAAGGTTTTAATTTTAACATAGTAAAATTACATGTAACAAAACAGTTATCAAGCAAGAATTATAGTTACAATATTTATTTGCATTTGGCAAAATTAAAGAAAATACTCTATCATCTATCCTATCTTTGTGAGTCTAAAGTTTCATGTCTAATTTATCTTTTATCATAATTAAGGAAAACCATAATTATAACTGTCTAATCTTCTACTCCATCAAGGACCTCAGAAGGATATAATATTATCTGAGTAAACAGAAAGTATATTATAAGCAACTTCCAAAATTCTAGCTATGACAGAGACATCTGGCTGCCTGGACCATCACCCAAAGTTCCTCTGCAACGTTGGGGCATCCATATTCAGCCTACAGGCCTAGAGTCTCTGGCAGACTTTTCTGTGAAGAAGGAACCCTGAAGGACCNTCCCACTTTGTTTTGGCAAAGTTCAGCAGTCACTTTGTTATGGGTCCTGCATGTCCAGTTTATACAGCATACAATCAAGCAGTCAAGACAAAAGCAATTTCCTGCCCAAATGGCTAATCTTGCAATAATGAACAATCCTCTCACATCTTAGCTAAGGGCATATTAGGTACAAGACTTAGACTCTTCAGGATAGAACAGCTATTGAAGTAATCTCTGTAATTTGCCAATTATCTATGGTCTGAACATTTAGAATTTGTTTCTTGCTTGATGTTGTTCTTGTAGGTTGTAGTTCCAATCTTGTTTATGTTATTACCTTTTCTTTCTTCTGAACAATACTTGATAATTGTTCCTATTGTATATAGTTTTGTATTAGGATTAGAACCTTCTTATTTAGGCAAAAAAGGGGAAGTATTGTGGGAATTCGATCTGTTCAGTCAATGGCTTCCAAGTAACAAGCCCTAGGGCGTGGTCATGTCTGCATTTATGACCGATTAAGAGCTGAGGAGGAGGGGTCTCATGCTCTCTTGGCTGGTCCAAGATGGATCAAGCAGTGGAGAGCAGCTTGTGGTTGGTCCCAATCATCCTTGGGCAAAATGGCAGCTGGATCAGCAGTGGTGTTCTGTATTCATGAGTGTGATCACCATTTTATTCCTTAATAAATAAGTCTTCTTCCCAGACATCCGTGGATTTCTCACATTACTAGAATTCATCATGAAAAGCTGTTAAGAGGACAGTAAAAAAAACCGTTTGACAAGGTCTCAGATATTAGCAGGTGCCTGAGTTGTCTTGTGGTGGTGGGGATTTCCGATAAACTTGTGATGTCACACTGAACACGCTGAGGCATTTAAGCTAATTCCAGATGTCAATACAATTTTTAAAAAATTTATTGTTATCATTGTGTATGTATATGGTGTGAGGTGGGGGTGGAGTAGATGCCATGGTGTGTGTGTAGCTCAAAGGACAACTTTGTGGAGTCAGTTCTCTCTTTCCACCTTTATATAAGTTTGGTCTTGAAACTCAAGTTACTGATGGCAAGATATAGAACAAATACGGATATTCTGTAAATCTTACGGTTATTTGTTATGTGAATATATCTAAACTCTTGGCGTTTTCTAGATAAGATTCCTCAAGCCTGGCACTGTGGACGTTTAGACTATAATATTCTTTGTTGTGTGAGGGTGGTGGGGAGCGGAGGGCTGTTTGTTTATTGTAGGATACTTATAGCAGTCTTCTGGCCTCTACCATTCAAATACTGACAATAATAACTATCTTTAGATGTCAGATGTCCTCTTGGATGCAAAATCACCCCATAATGAGAACTGTTGTTGTCAACTAGGCCCAATGACTGGCTTGATGTTTTATTTAGAATGCAGTATCTAGGGCTGGCAAGATGGCTCAGTGAGGTAAAAACACTTGCTGTATATGACTGATGACCTGAATAGGATCCCAGGAACCCATGGTGGAAGGAGAGAATCAACTCCTGAAAGTTGTCTTCTGATCTTGTATGTGTACACACCTCAAACGTGCACACACAGGCACACACACACACACACACACACAGGGGTGGAGAAAAGAGAGAGAATATGCAGTGTTCTAGACCCACTGAATAAGACTCTGTGTTTCAGTAAGTCCTCATGTAGTCCCTGTGTTCACACATTGGTTCACGGTACACCTAAGTGCTCCTGTGACCCTGATGTGGCTCTTTTTGTTGCAGAAAGCTGATGAAGCCTTATTGCGTAACCTGCACCTTCAGTTGGAAGCACAGTTTCTGCAGGCAGATATCAGTGTGGCCAAGGACAGGTACAAAAAGGTAACCAGCACATGTGGGAAGGAAGCCCTCTCTTCTAGAAAACCCAGTTTGGGTTTGGCTGAACAGAAGATTGTAGACTGAGCAACCTGTGATTACATTCCCCTGAATTGGCACAAGCTGGACACTGGACAGCATTCACCCAGCCTGAGGTGTATAGAGANCATCGGTGGGCAGTGCCAANATATGCTGGGGATTGTGATGTTAGGTTTTAGTGCCTGTACCGCACATTGTAATCTACAAAATTATTTAGACAGCTGTATCTTGAACTGTAAGCAGTCAACTTTTATCTCAGAAAAATGCAGAAACGGAGAGTGGTTTTTTTGGGGGGTAGTATTGTGTTACAGCCCTTAGCTCAGCCTTCGAGGTAACTAATTGACACCTTTATTTAGGAGCCCCCTCTTTCAGAGTGTCCTGACCTTTCCCCTTCCCTATCAGACTCTCATGGGTGTGATGCTGGGGGCCTTGGCACATTGGAAAATCAAATCCTAGCACTGTGTAATTGTGAGTGAGCACCTGGCCTCTCTAGGCTGTTTGCTATGTTCAAAATGCAAGTGGCATCCTGGTGCCACTGTGTGGGTTAACCATGGGTTAATGGAGAGGGAATGCCAACTCTCCCTGGGCTCTGGTCTCCTTCTGACTGCCCATATTGTAACCTGAATCTTAGGTCTGTCGTGCCTTGACTTAACTAGAAGAAACCTGGAGAAAGGAAAGGGTTATTTACAGTTGAGGTCAGAATTTATAGTTTCCTTCGATCTTCCTTGTTTTGTAGAAAAGAGGAAACAAAACCCAGGAAATGAACCTGTGTAGATTTAGCTGCAAGTTGCCATGGCTGTGAGGACCCTTTTCCTAGGGTGGATGGGGAATTTTGTAATTGGCCGTAGGACCCCCATCTGTTCTTACCAGACTGGAATTTCTGGGAGAAACTTTCCTTCTGTGGGGTTCATTTTTTAGGGTCTTCATTTTACTGATCTGGTGGGTGTCTGCACCTCTTTTCAATTGCAACAGTTGAAAGCTGCTCTGTCTCATAGGAAATATTGGGGGACTTCCATACCCCTGGAGCAGCCTCATCCAGTGGCTGACAGGAGTCTTTATGAAAACTCCCTGGGCTCCTCTTGTCTGGGTAGCAGGACTTGGATGAGAGTCTCAGCATGAGCTCTATGCTCACAGGAGTGCAATAGATGGCATGCCCTGCTTGGCCAGTGTCCTTCCCCTGTCCCGTCCTGTCCTGTTAGCCACATGGCCCTGTTTCATTGCCCAATTCAGCTGTCCACACCCAGATCTTTCTCTGGGGAACTACTTCTAGGGCCCAGCAAACCTTGTGTTCCCTCCTCCTCTCTCCACCCTGCTGTGTGTGCTCTGCACTCTGCATGTTTCTGGCATCTTTCCAACCTCTCACCAGGCCTGTTTCCTCCCCCACACCTTGCAGCTTCCTTGTTTTTATCCTGAAAGCAATGCCTGGGGGCAGTCTCAAAGCAGCCCAAAGTATGCTGAAGGCATTTAGAACAATAATTAGGAGGGTNGGAAGCTCCCATTCGTTATCTGTTAGATCCCAGCCTGGTTTGGAGGGGCTCAAGTCAGCCCCTATGAGCAGAGCCTGAGATGGTGACCCATATACCTCAGTTATATTAGTGGAGGGCTATGGGGATAGAGTGAGAGGGAGAGCATTGGTCTCACCTGGAGGCCAGAGGCTGGTCTATTTCACTCGTGGGCTGGAGCCCAGGCAGCTTTCCAGACAAGTTGACCAGTTGTTGGTCAAGGATGTTTCCTGTAGAGGGGCTGTGTTATCAGCATTGCTCATAGCTGGGAAAGGTGCATTGGCTGGTGGAGGTCACCAGGCCTCCCTGTAGACAGTTAGCCCTGTTTTCATAAAGGGACTCCCATTCTAGGAGACTTCAAAAGCCAGCGTGAGAACACACATTCAGTAAGTCATTTAGTCTCAGCCTGCCTGGCTAAAGCTGCCCCCTCAATGAAACACTGTCCTGTGCTGTCAGAGTCCTCCGTAGCTGCCAGCCCTTGTTTGGTCCCCTTACCTCACGTGCACCTGCCATCCAGGGCTCTGTGAAGCCAGTGGCAATGTGTGAAGGTAACTGAAGGGAAATGGCAAAATAAAACAAGCCTCAGTTTACTCTTCTGCCATATTGCTCTCCTGAAGATGTGGAATGCCCACTCCAAGGTTCCCTCCCCCACAGCTGCAGTTGATCTTTTTCNGCATCCCCAGTGTGACCACAGCTGTGAAGGCACTCCTTCCTGGGCTCACTTAGGACGGGAGGGAAGGCGTCAGGCAGTTCAGCTGGTAATGAAAATTCTTTCCCTTTGCAACAGAATCTTCTGGAAATTCAGACCTACATCAGCATCCTGCAGCAGATCATCCAGACTGCTCCTCAAGTGTCCCTGGTTACTAGTGGGATGAGGGAGGTAAGAATTGGAGCCACGGCTGCAGGAAAAGCTGTCCAGTCCTGGGGGAGTCTTTACTCACATTCTTGTGGACCGAGTTGACCTTCTTAGAGGTACAGGGACAAACACTGGGTCAGACTGCTAGAGCCACAGTAAGTTAACCCCTACCTACTTCTTAGTGATGTTCAGATTTGAGGTTCACTCTTACATTCTTTGTTTCAGCTGTAAATGCTGATAGATTTCAGAGGACATAAGCTATGCCCCGTAACATTACATTAGGTATTTTCTCCTAGGAAGTGTGGCCTATTCTCTCTTGCATACTTTNAAGATGTCTGCCAAGCTGGTATTCAAAATAGTGTGCTGTACTAGTCTCTTTTCTATTGCCAATGACACAATAGTAGATTGGGCAAGCCAGAAAGAAGAGAGGAGTGCTTTGACTTACGGTTCTGGAGATTCAGGGTCAAGGGGCTTTCGTCTAGTTACAGTGTTTTTGCTGGCAGTGTCCAGAGGTAGTGCAGAGCACTACAAGGCAACAAGTCCTGTGTCTGTGTGTCCATGTGTCTGTGTGTCCTTTGAATTTTCCCTTCTCATAAAGCTAGCAGGATTCATCAAGGGAACTGGACCCTGATGATCTTATCAAACCCTAATTACTTTCTAATGGCCCCTTCATAGTCTTGATGAACTTCTGCCTTTTTTCTTCTGAGACAGTCTTGCTCTGTAATCCCAGCTGGCCTGGAACTCGCCATCTTCTTGCCTCGGCCTCCTGAGTGTTGGGATTATAGGCACGTGCTTCCATCTTCTCAATGCTTCTCAAAAGGGATTAAAATCCCCTATGAATGCTCAGAGGGCACAGACCGTATTTCTGCTGTACCGGGCCATTGCTACACCTCCTCTAGTTATGAATGAATTCCTGTTTTGCATTCCTGCTAGTGCTAGCTGTCAACCATCGCTTTGGTTCTTGTTTTATTTCTCTGCTAGGTCTGTAGTGAGTCTGGTTGTGGTTTGAATTGCATCCTCCAGTAACTCATGATGTTAAGCATCATAGGCTGTTTGTTTTCTTATTCTCTTTTAGCAGTTTGGTCATAAAACTGAAACTTTAGGACACTTAATGTATTTGCAAGGGCCAGCTCTGTTCATGATTGTGTGAGCCTATGGCACATGCAAGAGATGTGAAATCCTGTTCCCAGTCTAAAACTCCCATTTCCTTTTGTACTTAGCTCTCCAGCTGCTTGGCAGGATAATGGGCATTTTTGTACAAGTAAGCATAGACAAAGGGATGCAAATTAAAATTAAAATGTGGACTGATGTGCAGCTCAGTGGTTCAGGGTGTGCTTTGGATATTCAAGGCTTGGGTTTGGTCCTTGGCACCAAATATAATGAAAGGAATAAAATGACACCATGTCCTTTCCTCGGTGGTTAGGGTAGGCTGGCAAAAGTTTGATGGACTGATTGATCAGATTCTGATAGGGATCTTTGTTGTTTGTTTTGTTTTTCAAGGATGACCTAAGACAGTGATTCTCAGCCCTGGTGCTTTTGCAGTGTCCTAGAAGTGTGCTCAAGCTGTGCCCCAAGCCAAGCACTGGACTCCTCAGAGCAGAACTGTGCTCTTTGCAGCACGCAGAGGGCAGACAGACTGCAGAACCAGAGCGATAGGCTTGCCATATGCTTTAATTTTAACTTAATTAAACCTCAAGGCTGAAAGACCCCCTGCCCCCAATGCCTTTGATAATGGCTTTTGCACTCATGAACTTACAACATCCCTCATTACCTGCATAGGGCCTGCACAAGACTGTGCTGGTTAATATAGACATGGGTAGGGTGGAGCTCATGGGGTTCTAACCCTTCCCTAAGAGCTATTGGCTGTTGATGGCAGTGGAGGGGATACTTTGTCATCAGTGGTATCCACCTATGAACAAGAAAGACAGAGAGGCACAGATTCAGAAAGCATATTGTTCTTTGTGACTCTTAGCTTAAGAGTTCTGCACACTGGTTAGTTAGTTAGGTAGACACTGGTTAGTTAGGTAGACTGGCTAGTTAGGTAGACACTGGTTAGTTAGGTAGATACTTGCAGGTTTGTTTCATTGACTCTTCCTTTTTTTTTCCTGGAAATTTGTGGAAGTTACCTTTGCATAAATGAACATTGTTAGAGTTTGAACATGAAATGTCTCTTACAGGCCCATGTGTTTGAATGCTTGGTCCCTAGTTGGTGGCTTTATTTTGGGAGTTGTGGTAGTTTGAATGTAATTGGCCTCTATAATCTCATAGGGAGTGGCACTATTAGGAGGTGTGGCCTTGTTGAAGTAGTTGTGGCCTTGTTGTAGGAAGTGTGTCACTGTGGGAGCAGACTTTAAGGTCTCTTATGCTCAAGCTACTCAGAGTGAGACAGGCCACTTCCTGTTGCCTGCAAGATGTAGGAATCTCAGCTACTTCTCTAGCACCCATGTCGGCCTGCACACCGTCATGTCCTACCATGATGATAAAGGACTGACCCTCTGAACTGTAAGTGAGCCACCCCAACTAAATGTTTTCCTTTAGAAGAGTTGCTGTGGTCATGGTGTCTCTTCACAGCAATAGAAACCCTCATTAAGACAGGGCCTTATAGAACCTTTAGGAGGTGGAGCCTAGCTAGGGGAAGTGGGCCAGGCCTTAAGGGTTTCAGTCTGTGGTTAGTGGGCCCTCTTGTTTTGAGCCTGTGGCAATACAGTACATCATGGCAGGAGCGGAAGGAGAGAGAGAAAAAGGGGGCCTGGGACCCAGTATCTCCTTCAAGGGTATAATGCCCTTCACCTAATTTCTTCCCACTAGGGATACCTTCTACAGGTTTCACCACTCTCCATGGCTCCATAGGTTAGTAAACAAGCCTTCAACATGTGAAGCTTTGATATTCACACCATAGCAGCCCCTTGTGAGGTGTCCGTGAGCAGGGGCTGCCTTCTATATGTGGCTTGAACACTTAGTACAGACTCAGCTTTGAGTTTATGGGGTGTTGAGGGAGTGTCCTCTGTGTTGAAGGCAGGGTTCCTGAATAGTCAGCCTTTGTGAACCACTGGTATTTTTGGTTAAGTAGAGAAGCAAGTCAGGACAGATTGTGGACAGGTTGGAAGGGGGTTCCTCCTGGACTGCCCCATTGATCATGTGCAGCGGCCTCATCAGGGCCCTACTTCCCTATCACCTTTTGGGGTCAGATGACTCCTGCCTGGTACTGTGGCATAGCTCATGGCTCAGAGCACAAAATGATTTTCATCTTCGTAGGCACAGAACCCAGAGCCAAATGAGCATCTGCATTCCAGAGTTTTCTTTTCACAAAAGGGAAAACGGAGGCTTTGAAAGTCAAATGTCTGTCTGGCTAGCCAGTCTGTGGCACAAAGAGGTCTATAGGTGGGTCTCCAGATCTTTGTTGTCTGAGCTTTACTCTTGAGTAGTTAATGGTTCAGATAGTGGCCACCGTGGGCCTGTGTAAGTCAGCTTGGGCTGTTGTCACAGGACCCCTTAGTTTATGGCTCACAGCTCTGGAGGCTGGAACTCCAAGATAAGTTGCCAGCAGAGTTGGCACCTGTTGCAGGCTCTCCCTCACTGTGTGCCCACATGGTGGGGGTGGGAGGGTGAGCCTCCTGTTAACTCTTCCTTTTCTCCTAAGTACTAGCTCCTAATGGAGCTCCACTGTGGTGATACATTGTGTACCCTAATAAAATTTGCCTGAAGATCAGAGGACAGAACAAGCCACTAGATTAAACATAGACGCCAGGCAGTGGTGGCACACACCTTTAATCCTAGCACTCGGGAGGCAGAGATCCGTGTGGATCTCTGTGAGTTCAAAGCCACCCTGGACTACATGAGATTGACTCAGTCTAGGAGAGAAACAGAGCCAGGCAGTGGTGGCAGACACTTTTAATCCCAGCACTTGAGATCTCATGGCTTTGCTACCAATATTGTAGAACGCACACACGCCTTTAACCCCAGCACTAAGAAGGAAGTAATGTGGCTGGGTGGAAAAAGGTATATAAGGCATGAGGAGACAGGAACTATAAGCTTTTTTGTCTGAAGCCTTTTCAGGCTGAGGAGTCCTAGAGGTGAGAAGTGGCAGTGGCTTGTTCCTTTGTCTCTCTGATCTTTCAGCATTTACCCCAATATCTGGCTCTGAGTTTTTATTTTTTATTTTTTATTTTTTTTATTATAAGACCATTTAGCAATTTGAGCTACACTCCACATTCATGACTTCATCTGACCCTAATCACCTTCCAAAGGTTCCCACTCACTAATGCCTTGGCAAATCGGACATCGGCATGTGAACTTGGGGGATACAAAGAAGGGGCCCTCCTCTTTCACTGCCCCTTTCATCTTCGAATTTCTTCTTTGTATAAATCTGAGTCTGATCTCCTCATGCAGGAGAAGCTGCTGACAGAACGAGAAGTGGCTGCCCTACGGAGCCAGCTGGAGGAGGGCAAGGAGGCACTCACCCATCTGCAGGCACAGAAAGTTGAGTTGCAGGCCCAGGTATGTTCCACATCCTTATCAGGATCTTCGACACATTTTACTGAAATGGAATGTGCAGGCATAGGTATCCATTTCTGTGATTGTTACAGACTCCACCCACCTGTGTGCCCTCACTGTAGCATTCTGAGCAGATGACCAAACGCCTTGCTTNGACCTGGGCTGAGGCTTCTCAGGATGTGTGTTTTAGCTAAAAGGAGTCCTGGGGCAGGGTGGTGGTGACACACACCTTTAATCCCAGCACTTGGGAGGCAGAGGCAGGCTGATCTCTGTGAGTTTGAGGCCAGCCTGGTCTACAACGGAGTTTCAGGACAACCAGGATTGTTACAGAGAGAAACTCTATCTTGAAAAACCGAGAAAAAAAAAAAAGAGTCCTGGGAAAATGGAGATAGGAACACATGGACACGTAGTCTCATGGTAGCTCTCCTCTTGTCTCCATTGAGTCATACCCTTCCCTCCCAAGGGCAATAACTCGGGTCATGGGGATCACTTTGCCTATGTCACGCCTGTTAGAGACAGACACATATGAGGGTTTTAATTCCACATCCACTCAAATCTGGGCATTCTTCTTTCTTCTCTCCCGATGGTCTCTCCTTTGAAATTGGTGATGGTTCAAGAAGAATGCCCACATGGAGGTAGGTGGGTGGGTTGTACCAGTGCTTGCCTCTCATTAGATATCTGCTAGCATGAGGCTCACATGTCTGTTTCTTTAAGTTGTGGCTTTTATGGTTCGCAGTCTTGATTCCTTCATGCTTCTTTCTTGTTTCCATGCAGATGGGTACAGTGATGGGGAATGTGGGGTTTAAATGCTGCACTTCCTGCAGCTGGGGAACCCCATGTCTCAAACCAATCAATTAACGTTTAGTAGGCAAGTACATCCAGGGAACAAANGAGAGTAAGTTCTGAAATTCTGACTGTAAAACCTGGGACATCTGGATTGACATGTCACTCAGGTCCTGCCTTTCTGCTCATGGNATCAGGAAAAACGTAAAACTTTTCCTGGATTCACATTTTATCTCAGTCTCTGACATCCTGTTTCCCATCCCTACCAGGCTTCTCACAAAGCTCTTGCTGTGCAGCAATGCCAAGGGCCACTGGAGAGAAGCCGGGGACAGTGGTGGTCCCTGAGCTGACAGTCACAGGGGAGAAGTTGAGTCATGACCTAAAATGCATCCTTCTTAGGACATAACCACGGCTCAGGAACTAGATACTTCTTGGTGACTGTGGTTTCCTCTGACGACCTGAAAGGAGAGAGAGGGGAGGAGTGAAGGGGGGGAGGGGAGAAGGGAGAGACCAAGAAATGTTTATGTAGAGAGTATGTGTGTTGTGTGTGTGTATGTGTGGGATGTATATATGGTATGTGTGGTGTATGTGGTGTATGTGTATACAGGGGCTGTGTATAATGTGTGAGTATGTGTGATGTGAATGTATTTGCTGTGTAAGTGTGTAGAGCATATTGTAAGGTGTGTGTGGTATGTATATTGTATGCATATGTGTGTAATGTGAAGGGTGTGTGTGGTGTGTTCATGTGGAATGGTGTTTGAAGTCTGTATATATGTGTATGTGAGATGTCAGGTCTATGTGTCATGTGCATTTTTATATGAAATGTGTGATATATGTGTATAGGGCATATGTACATGCGTGTGGGATGTGTGTATTGTGTGTGTGCTTTACATGTGACTGAGGAAGTGGGTATAGGCTCAGCCATGGTTCTAGAGAATGGTTTTCAAACTGTTAGTTGCAACTCATTGGGTATAAAATGAATTCAGTAGAATAGAGTGGTATAAAAAAAGAAGAAAGCAACAACATGGAACTGAGACTAAGAAGGAACAGAATGTACAGGAGATAAAAGCATAGAGTTTATTTTGGGAAACCTTTGTCTTAAATATATCTGTATATATTTGACTACATATGCATTTGCTCAAATACACACATATGACGTGTCTTATGGCATGAAATATGTCAATTTCCATGGCCAGGGTGACAGAGTTGAAAACCACAGCCTTAGATACTAACAAGATGAAAACCCTAGCCTGATATAGAAAATTCTAGTTCTGGGGGCAAAAAGAATGTTTTTCTTTCTTTGTGTACACATATGTTTTTGTTGACTATAAAAATGTATATGGAATACATGATGTACCTATGTAGGGTATATGTGCATGCCTGTGGAATGTATATATTGTATATGTGTGGTATGTATGACTTGGAAGCAGGTGCAGGCCTGTCATGGTCCCTGAAACCGATGGTTTTCAAACCGGTAGTTACAATTCACAGGGTGTGAAATAACAGGATTAGCCTGGTTTCTTGAACATGAGGTAGAACTTTCAGATCACGCCCTGTTCCTACCTTCTGCCACTACTGAGACTCACAAGTTTACCTCTCTGTCTAAGGCAGGGTCTCACATTCTCATTTAAGTCCTCCTCCCTCCCCCTTGACTTTGGTAGTCTAGTGAGGCTTGTGGGCCCCTACTCAGAAAATGTTGTTAAAGGCAAAAAAAAATATTAATTGTTAAAAGCAAGCCAATTATATAAAGATAGTTGTCAAAAATTACCAAATAATTCCATGTGTTATACACCTATCCGTGACTTGAGGGATCATGTTTTGATGACTCCATGGCGAGTGGAAATAGCCTGAGGTGAAAATGGGTTTTGTATGGCCCACCTATCTATTGCACATCCTGACCTAACAGCACAGCACCCTATAGATTGTCTGGTGTGTCCTCTCATAGCCTACTCAGCTGTGGCTTGCTGCCACCACTCTCTCTGCAAGAGGGTAAAGTGTAAAACAGGAAGCATGGCCTCTATGGAAGCACACTGCTTTCACATTGCAGTAAAGTGGGCCAACACAAGCCTGAGACGGTCTGCAAGTGCTCGTACATTCGTTTGTCAGTATCCAAGGGGATTAATCTTCACATCCCCACAGATCCTGAAATTCATGCATGCTCAAGTCTCTGAAGTGTTTTGGTACTTGTATATAACCTATGCAATTCTCCCATTGGCTTGAACTCAACTCTAGAAACTTACAATACCCAATATAGTGTGAGTGGGCTATAAGTAGTTTAATCTTTTATTATTTAGGGAATAATGACAAAAAATGGCTGTATATATTCAGCAGAGACACAATTAAAAATATTGTCAATCTCCGGTTGGTCTAGTCCGTGGATGTGAACTCCTCGGATACGAGGGCTGACTGTATTCAGTAACAGAGTACAGCTGTGGGGCTAATGAAACCCACGTGTGCTGCCTTCACAAGTTGCCACAACCCAGGTACATGGAGTGACTTTTGCGTATGTTCTCACTGTTCTGTAAGTCAGGCGGAGAGGCAAGCATGGTTGATCTCTCTGGTCTGGGTCTCCCAGGATGAAGTAAAGGAGTGGGCGTGCCTGGGTCCCGGCTGGAGGATCTCGTGGGAGAACTTGCTTCCAGTGTGGTCCATCATTCATGTTGTTGGTAGACGTTACTTCTGCCAACTCAGGCTGTAGTAGGGAGGACCCCATTTCCTTGCTAACCAGTTTGGTCATAGAGGCTGTGCATTCCTTGGTTCAAGGCTGTGCCATCTTCAAAGCCAGCAGCTGTGCATAAAGTCCTCCAGTGTCTGATCCTCTGGCTCCAATTTCCCTCATCTGGCCCCTTCCTCTTGTATGGGCTGATGGGGTTAGAATTAATTTAAATACCTGACTTTTAAAAGAAAGATTAATTAAGAACCTTAACACTTACAAAGTCTGTTGCCGTGTAGCATATTTCATGGTTTAACACTAGGGGACAAAGTTCACAGAGACTATGATCTTGTCTAATTAGATCTAATTGAAAACAATAGTTTCTGATAGACACCGGATGGGTGTGTATCACATATTTGCAAGTTTCAGGTGATGTGGATGGTCTTGGTTCAGGAGCCATGTTTTGAGAACCTAGGGTGTAAATACAGGTCACTAGAGGTGTGAGTGGTGTATTGGGTGTGGGGGATGGGGTGGGGTAGATCAGAATGTTCCATGACTGATCTTGTGAGTTCCAGGCTTGCGCCCTCTACAGTGCCATTAAAAATGGTCACGTTGGAGTTTTGCTAATTTAAGAGCCTTTGTGCTTCCATAGTGAGTAGCTGACCTCTAAGGGAGAGTTGGTTGCATAGCCTTTTAGCCAAGCCAAGGCTAGGACTGGGGACAGGACATTTGGCAGAGCTGCGGCAGATGGTTCTGTTTCTGGTTAGGGTTTTTGATGCTTCCAGAATGTTCCACAGTTGGGGTGTTCAGGGAAAGGTCTCTGACCCAGCAGCATCAGCAGTATCTGGGAAATTGTCAGAAATGCAAACTCATGGGGACATCCAGACCAGCCATGGCCTGGCAATCCCTGTTTTAACAAGCCCTCCAGCCGACTCCACAGGCATGTGAGAGACTTTAGAGCCAGCATAAAAGAACAGAGCCTGAGATCGGAGCTGGGGACCCCTCCTTCAAGATGCCCAAGTCCCCTGGAGATGTCACTTCTTCCAGGCGGAGGAGGAATGACAGGCAATTCGGTGTCTTGAGGGGACCTGAAAACAGTGTTACTGATTGCCAAGCAGGACTCACCCAGGCCTCTTTTTTCATTAAGGTTCACATCGCCATCTAGTGGTGAGATTCGGAAGTCAGTGCTCAATCAGTGCAGAACACAGGTTTCTGCTCTTCCCTTAACCAAACAAAATAAAACACCACATTTATTTGCTGGTTTTGTGCGTGTGTGTATGTGTGTGTTTGTGCATTCGTGCATGTGTGAAATTCAAAGTACAACTCTCAGAAGTTGATTCTCTTTCTTTTTTTATCATATGGGTCCTGCGGCTCAAACTCAGGTTGTCAGGCTTGGTAACAAGCACATTTTTACCCACAAAACCATCTTACTGGCTGTATTAGTAATATCGTTATTTTACACAAATTAACCCATTTATTGTTAGATGTCTCAAACAGTAATGCTTCTGTTGGTCTTTTAGTTCCTTCTGTCCTCTGATGGCTGACTTGACTGTGACAGCCGAAGTGGTGTTGAAGGTCCAGGCCCTGCCAGTCATTGTTTTCCCACAGTGCCAGATACCTGTGACCCATCTTTTCATTTTAGTTTTGTTACAGAAGGAACATATGTACTTGGTGTGCTGCCTGATTTCAATTTTCTTCACCATTTTATAGAGGGAGGCACCATAGCTGGTCCCTCATTTACTGACAATTGTGACCTTCTTGGTGCTTTAAGTCATGCCATCATGATCTAGGGCTGATCCTCCTTTTTAAATAAAGGTCTAACACCCAAGGACACTCTGGTCCTAAGAGGGCTGAGGCTGGAGTTCACTGCACAGATGGGACATGTTGTCCAGCTCCTGCATGGGCTGCTGCTGCCCTGTGCTGCTTTATGAAGAGATAGAAAGAGACAGACCATCTAATGTCCCAAGTGGAAAAGCATTCAGCTCACTCCCAGTGTAAAGCCCAGGCTTCTAGGTGGCTCGTGCTCTCCGCCCGCCTCTCTCTCTGGGCCTTAGATGTGCCCCTCCAGGTAACCCTGGCCACTCTTCCTTTCTCCTGACTCCTCCTGTGGCACCTGCCTTTTAGGAATAATTTCTTTCTGGAAATCTCTTTCCTTCATCAGTGCCAGGGACAGTTTTTGAGGTGTAGCTGTTCATTCCATGCTGTCATTGAATCACCTGCCTGATTCTGGGTCTCATTCTCTGATAGCCGGATTAGTGATGGCTGATTCCCTGCACAGTGCTGAGATATGCACTAAGCAGCTCCCCTTAGCCACAGCCAAGCTTGTGAAAGTGAAGCTGATTTTTTAAAAAATATTCTTTTTTCTAATGCATAGTTTGTGTTATTGAGTTATAAAAGCCACCTTGGTATAGACAGAAGTCTAGATGCATAAACAGATGTCACACCCTTGGACACCAGGGAAGCTGGATGCTGGAGAAGAATTCAGATTCAGAAGAATCCCATGGAGTATTAGCTGCTTGTTAAGACTGGAAGGTGGCTTAGCACAAGGAAGGCATGGATGTCATGCCACCTGAGGACATAGCCTCTAAAACATGCATACTTCTACAAATGAACAACCAACCAGCAAACAGCCCACCACCAAAACAAAAATAGCAAACCATCAAATCATAAATTATAAAAAGAGATCATACTTGTTCTATAGGGTAGGAGACGATGGAAGATTTTCCAAGTCTCTAACTTCATTCTTGTGGCAATCCTTTGCTATCTGGCTTATAGTTTAGAAATTTTCTAAATGAAAACACTCAAGGAAATCTCTGCATGTGGTCACCTTGAGTCTGGTGTGTATTCTGTGAGAAGAGCTGGCGTGACTGGTGATAGATGGCCATGTACCAGGGCCCTGGACTGGAAACTCTCTTTCTCTTTCTCTTTCTGTGCACACCTGTTGCTCACTACTCACCTGTGGCCTGGAGGAGGATGGAATAGGGAGGCCAGTTTCAGGAAATGTCTCACAGCCTCTCCAGTTGGGTTTGCATCTTGCTGTATTGTTGATGAGAAAGTCACTTCACTGGTATGCCTCAGTTTCCACATCTGTAGCAAAGGGAATAAAAGCAGCTCTTCCCTGATGAGGCTGGAATGAACTTGGTGAGTTGTTCCATTGCTATGATAAGAACTTTCTTACAAACCAAGATTCCCACCCTAGACAGGGAAGCCATACCCAAAGAGGACACGGGTTCTTTTCACACCCCGCTTTTTCTTCTATCCTTGATTGAGGAATATTTCAGGCACATGCAAAAAATGAACACACATGCTCTCAAGCTTTGTGTCTCTGTCCCCTGACACATGGCCCCACACATTCCCTTGATGTCACTGTGAAGCAGCTCTGAGATTCAAGCTTCAGAAGGGTCTTACACCCACCCCCCCTTGTTTCTTGAAAGCATTTCCTGGTGTATGTGACCACTGTGCATGGGCAAGAGCAAGTGGCTGCCCCAGCAGGTGGTAGGTGTGACTTGGTGTTTGACATGACATTACAGGTGACTGGATGATGATGACATTGTGATGGAGATGGACAGGTGATGGAGATTGATTTTGGAGGACTAGAAACCTGCGGTGACTGGCCTAAACAGGAAGTTGTAGTTTGAATAAACTTAGATTTATTGGAATCCTCTGTCCCAGTCCCCCCCAATGTTTTATAACCACATGGGACAATGAGGAAATGCAGCGAATTCACAGGGATGCCACACTTCCCTACTGCTGACAGTACCTGTGTTGAGGCCCTGTGCCTCCTGAGCTCCTGCCTTGGGGGACACTGTATTAGAGTGTCTGCCTTGCTGACCCGGATGATTTGGAGAATTCTGAGGACCAGTCCCCCCTCCCCCCATCTGGGTTTCCCTGATGTGTTGTCTGGATCTGATTGAGGGTTCTTGTTTTGGGGAAGAGCCTGTGAGAAGGGTCATTCCTACTGACAGTGCTGACTTCAATGATTTGGTTAAAGTGATTCATGCTGTGCTCTCCACTGGGAAAATCTCCCCAACCCCTCAAGGAACTGGTTGTAACAGGAAGCTTATGAAATTTGAGAGCAGGTATGCAGCAGGGACCAGAAACTGGGATCCAAGACACCGGCTCACAGTCTCCCTCCTTCTTCTTTCTTCTTGTGGCCAAGGCTTCTACATCTCTGCTTCCCTCTTAGGTTTCATTTCTCTGTCTGAAGACATGTCTCTCTTAGCTTCTCCATGTACATTACAAAAGGTCACTTCTTCAGAATGGCAGCCTCAGGCCCCCCCTGGCATGTCCTCATAGTAGTCTGGAACCTGCCTCCACTTCACTGCTTTTGAGATGTCCCTCTCTGAAGTCCCAGGGGAGAAGGCACATGATAGCTCTCCTGAGTCAGCTTCAATGCTGGTTCTAAGCTCTCTATATTGCAGGGTGGAGGCAGGCAGACCCCAAGAGCTTGCTAGCCAGCTAGCCTCACCAAATGATGAGCTTCTCGTTTAGTGAGACATTTTTCAAGCTAATAAGGTAGAGAGTGATAGAGGTAGACACCTGCTATCTTGTTCTGGCCTCAGCATATGTCCAAGCTCCACACAGTGTGTATATGTGCATGTACACACTCAGTACATACACCACACCCCATACCCCTCATCCCCTACATATATACATACGACATACATACCCTCCCACACGTACACACATTACACATACCATACACATACACACCATACATATTACACACATGCCATGCACCCACATATATCACACACAACACATACATGTAGACACATGTACATACATCTCTCATATACACATACAAATATTACATACACATTACACCACACACATATCAAACATCCTCACACCACACATACGTATACACACACATACCTCCTAACACCACACGTGATACACATACACACAAATATCCTTCCTGAGCCACACACACACATTCATAAAATGGTTCAATCTGTATACCTGCTTCATTATCCATCCATCCTTCTGGTGCAATGGATATTTTCCTAGACACCTTTATAAGCAAAGTTTCCAAATATTACCCTGATGGAACAGTCCGATTGTCTTAGCAATGATTGTCACCAGGCTATCCAGTGTGCACACTTATGCTTGCATGCAGGAAGCACCTTGAAGTGCACAAGCCTGGAGTTGGATATAGATGTCTGTCTAGCCCTCTGTAAGGTCAAACGTGATCCATGAACTGTAACCATGAGCATCCCATGGGAGCTAGTTAGAGGTGTAGTTTGTCAGCTCCATCCTTAGAGTCAGAATCCCTGTCTTCCCATGCCTGACAACTCTAACGCATGGAGCAGTGTGAGAAGTGTTGCTCTTGGTAGAAGCAGGAGTTTTGTTTCATTTTTTTAAGGCACATGCATGCCAAATCCTTTTCTTCTTGAGATGAGATTTTAAGAGTCTTATTGCATATAGTAAGTTTGTCACTAAGTTCGTATACAGGCTGTTCACACTCCCAGAAGCTCTTGAAAGCAATGTAAAATGACCTTCTCCTGTATTCCCACTGCATCTTTAAAAACTTAATTTACATTTGTAGGGTGTGTGTGCATGTGTGTGTGTGCTATGCATGTGCCTGTGGGCATGCGCAGAAAAGCCAGGAAAGGATGTCAAGTATCTTTCTCTACCTCTCTTGACCTTATTCTTTGAGACAGGATCTCTCACTGATCCTGAAACTAACCACTTCAAGTAGGCTGGCTAGCCAGCAAGCTCCTATGATCTTCCTGTGTCTCATCCCCTGACATTGAGCTTACCAGCATTGTGGAGCCATGCCTGGAGTTTGCATGGATGCTGGAGATTTGAACTCAGGTCCTCTTGCTTGCTCAGCAAGCACTCATACTCACGGAGCCATCTTGCCAGCCCCCACATTAACTTTTATCTGTCTTGGGGAGGAGATGTGATGAGTTTCATGCAGTTTGTGTTTGCCCACAGACNACAGCCCTCGAACAAGCCATTAAACATGCTCATGAGTGTTACGATGACGAGATACAGATTTACAACGAACAGATCGAAAACCTACGGAAGGAGATAGAGGAGGCTGAGCGGTCTCTGGAGAGGTCGTCCTATGACTGCAGGCAGCTGGCTGTGGCCCAGCAGACCCTGAGGAATGAGCTGGACCGGTATCATCGGATCATCGAGATTGAAGGCAACAGGTATGCTCATGTGTCTGTATGCCTGACTCCCTGGCCTGGAGGGGCAGGTGATGTGGTGGGCAAGGAAACTCAAACACCCCTGACTTGAAGATGGCTGACTCTGGGGCAGAGGGAGTGTGACAGAACACTGGAGGACTTTAGGGCAGAGAGCCCGGGAGGGATTATGGGGATGGTTGCAGGGATGCCTGATATTTTGAGTAGGTTTACCAGAAACAGCCACATTCAGGGGGCTGCTTTGTGCCCCTGGGAGCTGATGATCTAGCAGGTGAGAT
>LZPO01018488.1:14236-28378 GCA_001675575.1 Neotoma lepida | reverse complement strand
AACAGTCTTATTAATAAACATACAGAACAAGAAATAAGGGTGAAAATCTGACAGAGATCAGAGGAATTAGGAGCAAGCCACCAGCTAGCCTCACCTCACCAACGCTGCCGCTGCTTCCAAAGAGCGAAGCGAAGAGAGCGACTTCCTGTCTAACCTGGCTTTTTATGCCTGTTCATTCTGCTAACTCATTTCCTATCTCCACCAAGCTACATCACTGCCTGTATGTCTGCACAGACCTCCAGAACTCTATGGCTGATGCTGGGATTAAAGGCGTGTGTCACCACTGTCTTCTGCTAGTTCCCTAATGTGACCTTGGACTCACAGAGAACCAAACAGATTAAAGGCGTGTGTTAACTTGCAAGACTTTTGATTTTACTACTAGTGGCTGGTTGCCCCGTTTTTCCTCCGATCCTCAGATAAATTTTATTGGGAGACACAGATAAAATATCACCACAATATGCAGTACAATGCCAGGCAAGCAAGCACATGAAACATGTTAGGCTTCAGGTTCTTCCCATCAGGAAGAAATTTCTTCATACTTGTGATCTGTTACAATTGGGTAGCTGAGGGTGTTGATTTTGTGGAGAACTTTGTACATGTAATACTGTGGGATATCTTTCTGTATGCTGTGAATATGTGTTGCTCTCATTGGTTGATAATAAAGCTGTTTGGCCAATGGTGAGGCAGAATAAGGTTAGGTGGTACATAAAAACTGAAGATGGAGATGAAGAAGGGTGGAGTCAGGCAGACGCTATGAGCTGCTGCCAGGAGAAGCAAGATGTGAGAGAACAGATAATGGCCACAAAGCCACACGGCAATGTATAGGTTAATAGAAATGGGCTGAGTTAAGTTGTAAGAGCTAGCTAGCAAGAAGCCCGAGCCATAGGCCATACAGCTTGTAATTAATATAAGCCTCTGTGTGTTTATTTTATAAGTGGCTGTGGGTCCGTGAGTGGGAGAGATTCATCTGAAGAAACCTCTGGCTACAATGTATATAATGTGTTTTTATTATATTCATTCCCTATCACCCTATCTTGTGCCCCCTCACCCCTGCTAGGCTCCTTCCTTCCTTCTAGGTCCTCCTACTTTAATGTCACTACTGTTTTCTCTGCTTTTGTGGCCCATCAAGATTAACTATGGTTGCCCTCATTAGCATGATTGGATAGAACAGCACAGAACATGGGGTAAATGTCACAAATTAAGTTGAGAGAAATCACAGTTCATTCTGTTGCTTTAATTGATCAAATTAATCAATAAGCAGACTCAATTACTAACTTTGCTGTAAGGTTGAAAGTTATACCAAATATATTTTTAAAATGTAAAAGACAATAGAGTCATGAAGAAACAATCAGCCAAGTATTTTAAAGAGCTATTTACCAGAAGAATGATAAAATAAAATTTATCCTTTAAAAAGTGTTCTAATTAATGTTTTAGGAATCCCTTCTGTATCCAAAACACAATGGAGAATCTTTGATTTTCTACATACCATTTACCAAGGTTTAACTATGTATCATACAAAAGCTTCTAAGTTTTACCCAAATCTATGCAGTTACTTGTGGTGATACACTGTGTACCCTAATGAGCTTTCATGCTGATATCTGGCTCTGGGTTTTTTATTAAAAGATAATCTAAGATTTGAACAATAATTACTCATGTAATTGTCCCAGTAAGAATCATTACACCATTTTATTGTTAATTTCATTAACAGTTTAGTGGTTGAATCTGATTATATTTCAATGCAGGTCTCAGACTTTTATTATAGTAATGGAAGGGACTGTGTCCATGTTTTTTAAGTGAGTATATAATCACAGTAAAATAGCAGGAAGTTATTAGCCAGTAACAACTGGACAAAAAGTAGATTGCCTGACTTTAATTGAAGCCTACTTCTCTGTGATCACAGTGATATCTTTTCAGACACATTTTCATTAAGTTAAAACTAAAGCAGTGTCATGTTTCACCTGAAACTAAGACTGTGATTGGGCAGCTCTTTCTCCTAGCCTTTGCCAATGTGAGAGCAGCTGCCAGAGTTATATATGGAAATGTGGCGACAGCAAAATGCTGGAGAATTATCAAGGATTAATTACTGCAACAAGTATGTGGAGACTAATATAGACATTGGGCACTGTATGTCAATGAAAATGAAATATGTGTCTTTTCATTGGAATTGTCACCTTTGCCATTATACTGCTGATGACTTTCTAATCTTTTACACAGTGTTGTTTGAAACTTACATATTTGAAACATATTTGAAAAAAGTTTAGAGGAGATAGAGTGTGTGGGAATTCAGCCCATTCTCAGGATATGGACCTTGTCCTTCCTGTTTCCTTTCTATTGTGTTACCAGATGGCTATTGATATTCCATTGTTAAATCAATACAAGCCATTGTTGAGTTTCCCTGGAGTGATGCAGCTGGATGCCATCCTCACACAAAGTCCCAGAGGTAATCAGGTATCCACAACAGCATAAAAATACCACTTTGTTCAACTCCATTTTATTACCATGAAATGGGCTATAATTAACTTCTAGCTCTAAAAGTTCCCAAATTCCAATTCTGTCTAGGTAACCCTCTAATGTCAACTTCAGGTCAGTATCTGGTCCTAATCAGGGTATTTTATGGCATTTACTGTATATAACCTAGCACTACTTTGGCAAGACACATGTGGACAAAGAATGTAAGTTAGAGTATGGACATCCCATAAAGATATAAATCATGACTTCAATTTCTTATTGACATCCTAGAGTCTATTACAAATATTTATTCATATTTTTCACAATGTACAGAGAAACAACTCCAAAAAATGGAAAACATTACATATTTTATTCAGCTTATTTTATAATCAAAATTGACTTTGAAGGAAACATCCAATTCAAGTAATGAAATTCAAAATGGATATCATGATGTTTTGCTAATTTAAAGAATGTACCTCTTCTCAACAGCATTAAAGCATTAGAGAATAAATTAAAATGAGGCCACATTTGAACCTTAAAGCTGTATCATCCGGCTCCTTATAGTGTATTAAGATATTTGTAAGATTTTTGTATATGTCCCCTGCCTCTCTCCATACTCAGCTACACACTGCTCCATCCAATAGAAATTTTGATACCATGTGATTAGTCTTGATTCAACATTCTCTTCACTAGGTTTAAGAAATCACTTCTCACCTTAAACAACTTCATAGAGCTGTTTTAATTACTGTTCATTAATGTTTGGTGGGAGCTCCACCTCAGCCCCCAGCCACCAGGCAATGTCCACCTGCTGGCTGCTGGTGGCACCACTTCCTAGCCGGTGGGTCCACTTCTGGACACAGCTGGTGGGCAGTACTCTAGCCTGGTGCCCTACTTCCTGCACAGCTTGGGCTCCGCCCTAGCGCCACCCACACCTCGAGCCTCCTGGACTCCTGGCTCCTGTGTGGCCTGTGGAGCAGCTCAGCACTGGGCGCCAAACACAGCTCCTCCCCAGAGAGGCTCAAGACCACTCCCTCAGGTTATTTAAGCGGCATCCCAGAAAACAGATGTGTGGTTCCTCTGGTCTCTCATCCTGGTCTCCTCTGTGAGGGGTGGGGGAATCACCCTGGAACATTTTTTGACCATTAAACCTGGCCTTTCCTAATTTGGCCTGATTCGGATTGCTGCAGTGGCCGAGAGGCTTATCCANGTGTAAGAAACTTATCAGTTAATTGTATCTGATGTTGCTTGACATGTCTAGATAAATTTTGATATGTGTTTTATATGAGGAGTCTCATTATTAAAGGTATTTGCTCTGATGGGAAGTAAAATGGCAGGAAAAATCTAAAAAAATAGAGGAACTTTGCAAATCTGCCTTCTTCCTGTGCTGCAGACACTTGTGTACAGTTGGTGCCTGGTAGGATTCTCACCTGTGGAAATGTTTCTGACTCAGCAGGTCTTGCTTCAGCCTGAGACTATTTCTAAGAGAAGGAACTGAGGCCCAGCTCTGGAGAGCCTATAGGGTTATGTGAGCTATATGCATTCACAATTTCCCCTGTGTGGTGAAATCAACAATAAAAGGGGTTGGAGACGGAGTGGTTAAAAGCTTTCGCTGCTCTTCTAGAATACCTGAGTCAGGATCCCAGCACCCATTTTGGGCAATTAACAAACACTCCTAACTCTAGTTCCAGGGCATCCAACACCCTTTTGTGGCCCCCTTGAGTACCTGCACATATGTGGCAGGCACATGGACACAACATTATAAAAACAAACCATATATATGGTATATGCGTATGTTTCTTTCTTTTTTCTCTCTGTGTGTATGAGAGAGAGGGGAGGAAGGAGAGAGAGAGAGAGAGAGAGAAAGAGAGAGACTCAGTCAGCTTTTACTGTACAAAGACAAAAACAAAAGTTACTGCAGGAGTCACAGTAGTAGCTTTGGAAATCTCAGCTTTGTTTAAGGTTATCACATATATGTTACTACATTTCATAAAACACATCCCTAAATGACAAACTATACACTAACTACTAAAGCAAATGACTATAATCATGTTGTAAGACTCCAGGAAATCCACGTCAATCTTAAAGTTGATTTTCACTACTCTAAATGATGCAAAAACTTTTGTAAATTAAACAGTACAAAATTTTAATTTCTTAAATGTTTCAAAGAAACACAAACCCCAAAAGCCATATAGGAGAATGGATTTTTAAAATAAAGAAGTGTAAATAAATATTAAGAAGAAATAATAGAAGACATTAATAAATTTTTATGAGATAAAATGATGTCAAACTTGATTTTGTTTTAAAAATCTGTTTTATGAAATAAAATAGTTTTTCACAGAAAGTTTGGATGAAATTTATTATTTCAAAAATCACATCTCAAACATAAAAGCATTGAAATTTTGCTGTTGGAGTGTTTGTGGGTGGGACTAGTTTGACAGTTCAGCCTGTGGGATGTGACTTTCACAGTCTGTTGGCAGTCTGTAGGCAAGCCATCACACCTGTGACTGTGGCTGATTAATGAGTCTTTCAGCTCATTGCTACCATCTGAAAGAGGGCTGTGGCCTTTCTGAGCTTCACTGGTTTATTCCACTTAAACCGCAGTCCTGCTGGGGTATCTTCCATAACAAAATCACACCTGGGTAAAGCTAATGAAAACCTCAATATGTCATTTTCCAGACAAGTCAAAAAGCATGTAAAACTAGACAAAAGATGTATTCAAGTAACATGAATGTGGTTTTGTCATAACTTGCCAATCTAAAAAGTAACATAAAAATGCTCTCCTTAATGACATATTTCATAGTGTCAACTTTCAGAGTGATAATTCCAGATTCCCTGCACTATAGAAGGACTTCTTCAATGTCATCTCTTTTGCTATACACATTATTTTCAAAGGAAGTAGGAGTGCTCTGATCCACCAGGAGACAGTCACTTAGCTTTAAGTTTCTATAAATGATTAGCACAACTGGAGAATCCAAGTCTTGTTTAAACGCCTCACCTTCTCCTAGTCCACAGGAAGCACAAATGACATTCTTGGAACTTGCACTAGAGCCCAAGGCACAAGGCAGCTCCCTTCTTGAGAACCAAGTCTTGCTTTAGAAATATAAGAGTTTAAATGCAAGCAATTCTCTGCCTAGTCTCTTAAAACAAAGTGTGGACAAGAAAAGGTGAGAGGAGACTGATGGAGAACTGGAAGGATAGTCTGTGAAAGCCAAACTCAGGACAAAGTGGCCGGAAGCCAAGTCTCAGAAGACAGGAACACCACAGATTCATCTTGAATCACCTTCACAGCTTCAAAACACCCTGCAATGTGCACATGAACACTAAAACTCATTGTCAAGTTAACTACTTCTTAGATGTTGTCTAGACTCAAGACCAGCAGTCTCCTTTCACTATGAAGAGGGAAACAGATCCATATTTACATGACAGAGATTCACAGTGATAAGTACTATCAATAAATGGGCAGCAACTAGCCTAAGGTTTCCATTCTGACAATTTCCATTTTCTGAGCCATGATATAAAAAAATCTTTTGTATCATTATAACCTTACAGTTCAACAGCCCCCCAGAATTGGAANGGAATTTGTAAGTTATACTGTTGCTCAGTGCTCTACTATCATCTTCCCTTTCCCTGAAAATTGAAACCAACTGAACAGAGTCTAGATACCATATCTAGACAGGCACACCACTCTCCAAACAAGCATTCACTTTTAATTTATCATGTCAGATTCTAAGGAAAATTCTTTGTAATCATCATAATCATTACTTTTTTTCCAGTTTCTTATTTGAGATCTGAACTAAGAATTATGGAATGAAAAATATGTAATAATCATAATTCTGTTATTTGGAAAGGTTTGAGAGTAGATTTTTGGCTGCTAAAATATTGGTTTGTTCAGGAACTTAACCGGACAACAGCAGCGAAGGTTATATCAGGACTCATAATGTGTTCTCTTCCCAAATTATTCGAAGGTACATTGGCTTGGTCTATATAATGCCCTTCATGTTTATTTTGATAACACCATAGAATAAAATATTCACTCATATCATCAAAAAGTGATACCTCAAATAAGTTGGAAAATGGAAAACATGAGTTTCTGAATTTACATCTTTATTACATCTTTATAAGTAATAAAGTGGTTTATTACTTATAGTCCAAGTCACCTGGGGCTTGAGCCACCCTTCAACAGCTCTGATTTCAGTAAGTCCCTCAAGAAAAGTGTTTTCTAACCATAAAATAAGACGATTTAAGATTTAAATAACACATATTTTAAAAGAACTTCCAAGAACACAGAATGCTGTTAAAGAATAACCAGGGTGATTCTTTTTTCCATTCACTAAAGATGAAAATTAAACCAAACAAAAAAATGTACTAAACCACCATCTCCTGCTCCTGCCTGTGGGAGATATTGCTAATTAATCATAACATTAGAGAAAAATCACTCTGCTGGAATTTACAACTCAGAACTCTTTTCTATTTGGGAGTGAAGGGCTTAATTGTTTTATCTAAGGAGATATAAAAGAATAATGAGTAACTGATAAAATGTTATTTTCAGTTACCTGCACAAGGACATCATGATTGACAGCATATGAGTCTGTCCCTGACAGAATAGCATCACAGAGGGATGTACTAAACAACTAAACATTTTTTATTATTATAACACAGTTTCTAATGTTATTTTGACTTAAAGGAGAAAGTGGCTAGATCTGCTTTAGGTGGTATTTTTCAAATTAAGTTAGTAAAAGTTTTGGTTTTACAAGTATACAGTGCGTATTTAGTGGCCTGCTGTACCAATATACTAGACTTCCACAGCTGAAGCTTGGTTCATAGACTTGGATTTTGCGGACATCCCCCTACAAAATCATATCCTGTAAAGAGGTAAAGAAAACATTTGCAGATATACTTGGAATAACTTGCTATATCTAAGTGTCCCAAAGGCCCATAAGGCTTGTATTATAAGCACCCAGCAAAGGAGACTCTTGAGAGGTGATGGAGTTGTTACAAGGGAGATTTTAGATCACTGGAATATCCTTTCAATGAGANTTGTGAAACCTACAGTAAGCTAAAATAAGCCTTTCCTCATTTTAAGTTGATTACCTCATCTATTTTGTTATAATAACAAAAGATTGGGTAACATGGAAACCAAATGGTTTCTAGATGGAGTATTTTTACATAAAAACTAAAAAAATAAAGAAAAAAGATCTAAATACACCAAAACCTTTTTAAACTTTGGAGTTCTTCATAATTTAAAATAATGAAATTTGAATGTCAATGANCCAACTGGGAAAAGAGTCANTGCTTGTTGAGGGCAGGACTCCTGTCTCCTGCTGTCCTAAATAACATCTCTCATGGTAAATCCTACACCAAAGTACTCAGTAGTCACACCATCTGTTGCTCTGGGGAGAGAAGCTGCACATTTTCAAGTATGGCAACCCTCCACTACAGCATAATGAAGAAAATGAAAAACATATCGGCAAACTGAACACTTCAGGGAAATTGCATTTTCAAATTGTGTGCTGTTTTCCTTTTAAAGAAGTAAAATTATTAAATAAAATGTGTGAGAGGAAGCAAATATTCTTCCTTGTAGCAAAATTACGGATGCTTTTACTTTGTGAAGAATAACATTATTTCCAATGAGTGCATTGAAATCACACATCTAATAAACATTCAGACTTTGTTATGAAGGAGCATCTATACGTTCGCTGAAACACAGCTTTGGCTTTAAAATCCTTGCTAGATTTAGCTCAAAGCTAAAAGGGAACAGTTAATCAGCAAACAATTTTACTTTGTTTCATCTTCTGAGACGTAATGGAGACTATAATTTAATTTATGGTCATCTCAGACAAGCCCATTTGGAGCAGAAACCTGAACATTCTGACGGACAAACAGTTCCTCCTCTCTTGGGCATTCCCATTGCCATTCAGAGACAAACTGAAGCACTAAATAGCAGACTGCCACTCCAGAAGAGACTGTAAGATCTGAGGGACGAAGAGCAAGACAAATCGGGCACACCTCTCCTACTTCACCAAGGCCACTATTAAACTAGCACATCTTGACATAAGAGCCATCAATCACATGCCAAAAGTGTCCTTATGAAGGTGCATCCCATTGAAGCTGTGCAAAATAAGGTAAATTGGATTTTAGCAGCAGACTCCAAGGCCATTTGATCTATGAATTGCACAGGCCCTGCAATTGCTTTACACATGTCCAAGAAGCTTCAGGGTCACATTAAGTCAATGATTTGAAAGAAAGAATCTTATTCTTTCAATATTCTGCAGTAATAGGCCTGAGAGCACCATGCCCCCATCTTCATCTTCACTCCATTCTCCTCCCTCAACTCATGTAACTCTGTCCTAGGCAGCCTAACATCCATCCACTTGTCTCTATGTTGTAAACAGAACAGATTTAACAATGAAAATGCAGTGATGAAACAACTGCTTTGCTAAAATAGCATGCATGCAGCACTCTACCTGCAGCAGACAGCCAGCCTTCTATTACTATGACCAAATACCTGAGAGAAGCNACTTAATAACAAAAAGGGTTTATTTTGCCTCATCATTTCAGAGATTGAGGCTCATACCCAGTTGGCTTTATTGGTTTGGAGCCTGTGGTGAAATAAGACAATTGTGGAGGGGAGTTCATGGTGTAGAAAAGCTTCTTGCCTCATGGTAACATGAAAGGAAGAGAAGGAGAAGGGCCTGAGCTCCAAATGTACCTTTAAGAGCATTTGCCCAATGACCCAATCCTTCCACTAGGCCCCACTTCCTAAAGGTTCCACCACTTTCCAAATGCACCACAGGCTGGGGAGCAGGCCTCCATCACAAGAGGACCAGTTTAGATGCCAACTACAGCACCAACTCTCTCATGCTCTGATCTTACCTATGCTGAACTCTGATTATAATGCCTCGGGTCTTGCCTATCTGACTGTACTATGCTTTCCTCATCTCTGAGACAGAACACCTGATAGAAACAACCTAAAGGACAAAAGATTCATCTTGGGTCCTGGTTTCTGATTATCATGGCAGGGAAAGCATGTGGCCGAGGCTGATCAGGAAGCAGACAGTTCAGGCTAGCATCAAAAGCAGGTATCCCCCTCAAGGATGACTTCTAGTGGCCTCCATCTACCTACTCAGTCCCATGTCCCAAAGGTCCCAGAACCTCCCAAAGTACTACAGTTTGCAGATGTGAACCTGCATACAACATTTAAGACTCAATTATAACTTGGACTGGCACAGCCTCTCTTACATTTCCTAACTTCCTCTCCACCGTTTGCTTCATCTGTCTACTGTAACCTTCTATTGTAGGTGTACAGAAACTTGTCTGAACCTCTATTAAAATTATATTCATTGCTTTGTTTTTTAAAGACATTTACCTATACTAGATTCTGAATTTTATGAGAGCTGGAGCTATGTCTGACTTATCTCTTTAACTGCTGTACCCAGTGAATGTTGGATGAATAGATGAATGAAAAGTCCCATATTTACTTACCCAATGTCTGTCTTGCTGGACTGAAGAGTAGGATGGAGGTCTTATAAGCAGTCTGCTCTACTTTTGTGGGTTAAATAATACTGTTCTTATGTCTGCCTGCAAACATTTTCTCTGCATAATAAAATACCAAGGATCTAGACTGTCGTTTATACAGACTTATGTGTGGTAGGGAATGCTAACTCTGTCTGTACTAGCTGATGTGTGTCAGCTTGACACCAGCTAGAGTCAGCAGAGAGAAAGGAGCCTCAGCTGAGGACATGCCTCCATGAGATCCACCTGTAAGGCATTGTCTCAATTAGTGGTCAATGGGTGAGGTCCCAGCCCATGGTAGGTGGTGCCATCCCTGGGCTCGTGGTCCTGGGTTGTACTGAGCAAGCCAGGAGGAAGCAAGCCAGTAAGCAGCACCCCTCTGTTATAAACCCCTAGGTTTCCTAGTGGCTGTACCCAGCAGGACTACATAAGAGGTTGATTGGATCATGAGCCTGGGTACCAAGTGTTTGTAAGGGTCTACACTTGACTGTAATTACAAGGGGGAGGTCTTTTGCTCCACCCCTTGGCATTGTTATAAATAAACCTTTGGAATAAAGTTCTGAGCCTGTTTGGATAAGGATCCAGGCCCACTCAAGTTTATCCTATGTTTACTCTCTGTTTCTCTCCCCTCTACTTCTAATGAAGTCTCTTATTCCTCATTCTCAAGAGTCCCTGGGGTAAATAATGGTGAAGGTTGGTCCCCCACAGATGGCGCCTGAACAAAGACAAAGAAAAAGATAAAAAAAGAAAAAAAATCCATAGCGCTTGGTGAAAGGATTGCAGGGGTGTTGTGAGAGTAGGCATGCCGATAAGGAATTGAAAAATGAAGGCAACAGTATTTTATTCTCGAGTGTATAGGGTAGGCAGTGAAATGCCGCGAGGCTGCAGCGTTAGATTTCTCTCTATCTAAACTCTCTCTTTCTCTCCCTCTCTCTCTTCTATCTATAAAAATTTAGAGTTAGGTAGGAAATAGAAATATAATGTAGAAATATTAGGAAGAAAATTTAGCATAATGATAAGCCTAACTATGGGTCTATGAACGCAAAATCTTGAGGAATCAGAGAAAATATCTATCAAAGAAGAACTTAACGAACAGAGAAAAGTTTCCCATAGAAGATTTTGGCCTGTGGGCATTGATTTGGCACAGTCTAGATCTAAGCCGGGAGAAGCAGGAGGGAATTGTCCTTGAGGGGAGCAAAACCCTCCGCTCTGTCAGCAGTGCCTGAGAAAACTTTCACTCTGCTGAGGCTACCACTGTATGGAAACATCTTACCCTCAGAATTAGTTTTCTCTTGGCCATTGAAGCCAAAGTTTAGAGAACAGAAGTTTTGGGGAAACTTGCTCGTCTTTCTCTTTCTTGGAAAAAAAAAAGCTAAAAAGCCTTTCAGAACTTTCTCAGTTTCCCTTTCTGTAAGGAAAAATTAGTTTCACCTGGATGGAAAAGTCCCCTGAGACAAGGGCCTGATGAGAAAATGCAGGGCAGCTTGAGGAAGCTGCTGGCGTGGAGAAGGCAGGGAAGCCAAGCGTCAGAGACACTATCTGGGGAAGGAGCGGGGCCAGGAAAGGACGGGTAGATATCCAGGAGAGAAGCTCTTTTTTTCTATCAGAAAAAGGACCTTTCTGAAACAAATGCTTTTCGGTTTGCCTCACTAACCCGGAGTGAAGCCCTAAGGGTTTTGCCTCAAGCAAGAAGCCTCAGTCTGAGCACACGGACAAACGGACACAAAACCACACAGGAGCTGGGTCAGATGAAAGATCTAATTAAAGAGGTATACCTGTTAAATGGGGGCACAGGCATCCTAAAGCAAGCTTAAGAAAGAAAAATCTCCCGTTACAAAAGTGAAATCCTGTAAAGGGAACCGGAGGGTTGCTAGCATACCCGAAAGGCAGTTTAGGAAATGTAGTATCAATTCAGGTTTTAAACAATGCCTTATATTGTCTAATAGCTGCAAAAAGAATTTTTGCTAAGAGCTTTATGGAAGTTCAATACAGTAATTTCACCCTCAGCCTTAAGCAAGGTTTTTGGTAGAACAAACTGAAATTCCTGCTGTAACAGAAACGTTTGTCTGAATTATGGCACAGGGAAGCTGTTAGGAATTTGGGTAAAGGGACAGCCTCTAGAAACCATCTGTGGCTGAGCATTTCTGCAAGTTCTAGAACCGCTGAGAGAGCTGGGTCTCTGGAAAGGCAACTTTGGGGTGTGGCTTTGCCTGAAAAATGTTACAGTTCCCTAGCAACAAGTGTTACAACTCCATAGCAACAGAAGTCGATAACCTAGCGTTGAAAGAGCCATTGACAAATCTTACTTCAAACTCTCAAAAACTTTTACAATAATACCAAAGCTGACTATAAACTTTGAACGTTAGAAATGATTTGCGTACTTCTGATCTTGTTAGTAATTTAGCTAAAAATTCTTTTCTAAATGTTTAGAAATATCTTATAGATGTTTGATTTAGTGTTAAGTAAGTTCTGTTATATGTAAAGTGATAATAGTTAAAAGATCTCTCCTAGATGTTAAGGCTTATAAAGTAGACCAATAGAATTTAACTAAGACTTAGGTAAGGTTTAGGCTTAAATGAGACTTAAGTAAGGTTTATAAATATAGGTTTAGCGTAGCCTTATAGAGAGTTTGCTAAGAGATTCTTCCTAGTGTAAGTTGGTTAAGAGTATGAAGTAATATATCACTTTCAGGTGTTTGCTAAGTTAGATATTTGAAACAGTATGTTTAATGTAAATACGGGTAGTAAATGGCCATGCTAGTTGTAAATAAAGTGAGTCAGAGAAATGTAGGCTTAGAATATATAGGCTTTAGGTTTAAGAATATGATTTTAAAAAAGTAATTTACAATAGGTTTTCCCAACCTGGGACATGGAGAGCAATGTCCATGGAGGACTGCAGACTTGGCAGTTCCAGAAACCACCCATAATAGCAAGAAGCTGCTCCAGAGACTGCTATCTTCAGAAAGTAGCAGCAGAGACCCGTCAACCGTCATAGCTCCTCAACCAGCCGACGCCATGAGCCAGTGAAAGCAGAGCCAGCACTAGTGGCGAGGGTTTGCAGGCTTTCGGCCGTGAAGAAGCCACGGTGAGAAGTGGACACGCTAAGCCACAAGAAAGGCTAATGGCTAGCAGCAGCTCGGAAAGCCCAGCAGTGATGTCACCCCTCGGGAAAAGTGAAGAGCGAGCAGAGCAGCAGTGAGCAGCAGAGGCCAGACTGCTTCCAGGACTAGAGAAGCAGTGTCAGTGCTGGACAAGCAGCTGAGACGTGGGGGAACTGCTGAGTGCTCCAGGCTGAACAGCCAAACCAAAATTCTGCGGAAACTGCTGACTGCTACGGAGGATTCCGGGACCGGTTTAATGAGCGCTTGGACCATCAGCAATGCAGGTAACTGTTTTTTTTCTCCCAGAGCCAGAATTTGTGTGGGAAAGCAATGGCTCAGCTCCTAGCAGACACAGGGGTCCGAGAACGGCCCACTTACTGGAGNCACAGACACACCGGACTATGAAAGCCATAAAAGCCTGAAACAATTGCAACAAAAGTTTTGCAGTTTCTGTTTGCTGACTGCGCAGAGAGCTTTTTGGAAGAGCTCGTAGCAGCTCGGTTACTATGACAGTTACTTCACCCTGAGACTAAGTTTTCCTGCTATAAAATGCTGCTGTAACTGAAAGGGACAGTAAACGAAAGTTGCAGAGATGCTTGTTTGAACTAAAATCGTAAACTGCAGAAAGTTTTTGGTTATGAGAAAAGTTTCTTCAGAATTGAAAATAGAAGTCTGGTACAAGAACTCTTTTTGAACTATTGATCTTAAAGAAATGGACAGTAATGATTTCATTACAATGGGACAGTTTGAATTTACTTATGCATATAGACTCTATCAANAGGGATGGCTTATGAACTGCTTATGGAACTGTTTATGTAAAAATGGAACTGTTTAAATAGAGAAGTTTTGTTTTGTTTTGTTTTGTTTTTAAGAAAAGGGGTATAGCTGGGTCTTGAGGAAGATTGATTCCCAGTGTTCTAAGAAACCGCCATACTGATTTCCAAAGTGGCTGTACAAGGTTGCACTCCCACCAAGACCCAGCTATACCACTCTTGGGCATATACCCAAGGAATGCTCAGTCATACCACAGGGACACATGCTCAACTATGTTCAGAGCAGCATTATTCATAATAGCCAGAACC